>JAFEMH010002904.1:0-303088 GCA_022495995.1 Adenophora triphylla var. japonica
CTGATTTCATGTTTTGGATTCATTCACACCAATAGCTTATAACAAAGTTTCCAACTCCAGCTTCTTGGTTTGTATTCATCATCATTTTGCATCACAATCATTTTATGATAGTTCTTACAAAATATATATATAAGGTAGGTAAAGATAGAAAGCTATGTACAGATTGGCTTTCTGAAAGATAGTAAGCTACTTAGGCAGTCTTTCACACAGTACCAACAATGAGATTTTTCGCACTCGTGTAAATATGACCCTGCTCACTTACACATGAGAGCAGCCCCAGCTTCTTCCCCCACCCTGCCCTCTATGTCCCTACCAATCCAAATTTTAAAAGAAAAGCACCATTGATACTTCAAAGAGGACACAATAGCATTGTGGATTACCATTGATGCCCAGAAGTACCTAAAAGGGCATTCCCAGGATTCTAGACATGCGGGAGAACCTACAAACTATTATGCCGATCAAGAACTTCTAATGTCGGTTTTATTTGACCTATTTTTTGAGAAATGTTTGGCCTCCAGCATTATCTTGTCTAATTTTCAAGTTCATGTCTACACTTGTTGTTCACCTGTTATGATAAATGCAACCTATTATATTAGTTTTATCTTTCAATCAATACTATTGCTAGTTTTAGCAAACTTTCTTTCATAACTAGTTCCAAATTTACAGCACTCGTACTGCTCCTAACTTTATCTTTTGAGTCTTCACAAAATGTAGAATTATACTGTCAGATGAAGACACCATAACTTCAATAACACCAGAAGAAGCAAACATATACTAAAGATATGAGCTAATTCAAAAGCAGACCTTTGTACTTCAATAATAGGAAGCCGAACAACAGCGATAAGCTCAGAGTACAACTCAACAATCTCATGAGCAGCCATCATTTTTTCTTCCCCCTTATAATATGCTCTCTACCTAATTAACAAAATGGAAAAAGTTAGAACTTCAAATGCACTATTAATGCAGTCGATAACCCTTAGAAAAGTAGCCTGCATTTTCATATTAACACCAACAAAAACATAAAAAAAAACATATCCTAAGCCAAAATAAAATAAAAAATTCACCCATTCACCCATACCCGGATGCGGGCTGTTGCTTCTTGACCAGTTTCCAGAAGCTTAGCAATTTCACGACGCATCTGCTTTATCTGAATCTCTTTGCGATTTCTTAACAACTTTATTCGAGGTATAGTTAGCTTCAGCAATGTTTTGCTGCGTTACACAAAGTAAAACAAACACAAATTCATTTCATAATTCTTGGCCGATGCAATTCAAACAGCACAACAATAAACCAAAAAAAAAAAAACACGCTCCTCTTCAATAATTATACAATTCAAACCCCCATGGAAGAATTTCTACAATCATCCGAGTTTAGGTTTCTTGAAAAGTAACAATTAATCAGACCCACAAGTAAAAGCTCAATCTGGGCAAACTTAAAAAATTGGTTTTCAATTCTACAGACGATCATCCAAGAATTACAGTGACAAATTCGACATTTTCCCAGCTCACAAAAGAAAATCAAGGGAGAGAAATTTACCATTTGGTAGCTTTGAAGCCCTTGCCGGCGAAGAAAGAATCGATCATCGACATATTCGCACCACGTAAACAAACTCGCTCGCAGAATCAGATCACAATCCCCGATCTTTCAACAATATCTTCTTATATAAATTAGAGTGAGAAATTCGATTAATTGAAATGGATATTTAGAGGGAAAACAAGGAATTTTCAACAACTGCTCTTCTCCTCAGTACGCGGATGGGACGCGATTAAGCAATCAACATGATGCTATAGTCTTTGCTGACAACAGAAGGATCCTTATCATTTTTAGGGGTGGAAATTGTTCGGACAAATTTGGATGCTGAATAACTAGCATCGGTGGTTTGGAGAAATTTTAAATTGATTTAAATTATAAAAAAATTTAGAGCAAGATAAACCAAACCTGATTTGGTTTGATTCGATCTAAATCGCAATTTGATGGTTTGATTTTGATTCAAACCACGATTCGGCAAACCGCATTTCAAATCATAATATTTTTTTATTAACCATTTTATTGCTAATGAATATAAATAAATACTTAGAATAAATACAAGAATAATTTGATTAAGAATAAGTACTTAGAATATAAATAAGTTTACAAGCAATTTTTCAATTAAAACTGTGCAAGGAAAACTAGATCTATCAATGAAAACTCTACTAATTTAAATCAAGCTTAATGATTAAGAATCAATGTAAGTGGCCATCCATTTTTCGCAGCTTGATCAAGGAAATGGAACAGGAAAGAATACATAATTCTTGCGGCTTTCCAATGGTTCGATTTACGGCTCGATTTCACGCTTCGGTTTCACGCTTTCAAATCGCGGTTCTATGTTAAACAGGTTCGGCTCATTCGATTTGAGTGTCAAACTCCAAGCCGAACCGAACCACATGATTTGTTAATTTCTCAAACCGAGTTAAACTACTTATGCCTAAAAATCAAACCAAATCACACTGATTTGACTCAAACCACGATATGAACCAAACCAGCTTCCACCCCGACCTTTTTCAATCAACACAAGGGGTATTAGATGGACAGTTTTAACCGATAGATTGTTTATTTTAAGGCCAAATTGCAAATTGGTGGCTTGAGTTTTATATCATAATAACTATGTCTCGATTTAATGTTTTTAGTTTGAATTAACGGGATTAAAAAAAAAGTAACTATTACAAGTACAAAAAGTAAAATTAGAGAAAAAAAGCTAATATGGAGTTTTGTAGTGAAGATGAAAAGCGGATTCTATTGTCCATTTTTAAATAATAAAGTAACTAACAACTTTAAATTAGGATAGACTAAAAAGGAAACAGTAAAACGGTATGGATATCAAGTCTTGCAAACTTTGCAATTTTCAACTTAAAAGTTTAAAAGTGTCATCAGCCACCCAAATTTGTCAATTTTTTGTTAATTTGTTGCAATATGGTGTATAAATTAATGATTTGTTAAATTTTTAACGGGATGGACACATGTGATGTGCACATTGACTTTTTAAGGAGGTATTTTTGTCATTTCAGCCCAAGTCTTTTTCATTTTTTTTCATTTTCCTTTACTAATATTAATTGTGTGATCAATTTGTTAAAAAAATAAAATTATTGTTTTAGAAAAAATTTACTAAATTATTATTAAAATAATAATAATAATCATACATTTATACATTTTTTGGTTTTAATAAATAAATATATACATTTTTTATTAATGATAAATAATTATTATTTTACTTTAATTATTTAGTTTTAAATGACTAAAATGCCCTTCACAATTAGTGGATAAAACATGCAACAACATGTGCCCTGCACATCATCATAAGTGAAATGACGAGATTTTCCCTCAAGAAGTCATGTGCAAGACACATGCCATTATATATTTAACGAATGTTAGTTCGTGCACAATATTGAACAAATTGACAAATTTGGGTGGCTGTTTGACACTTTTGAACTCTTAGATTGGAAATTGTAAATTGGTGTAACTTATGTTACCAATTTAATAATTGCCCTAATTTTAATATTAAAACATACAACTGTATCTCAAAATTGAGATGAGTTGAAACTGCATATTATTTTACTATTAAAATTATCTGGTGATGCCAAAAAGGTCAGATACGCCCAAATTCATCGGTACAGATATTCTTGATTACTTGAATAGCCTGAAAAAAATGAACCAACTCGCAAAACTTCGCCGGGACTTCATCGCGAAGGCCCTCCGGCGTGAGTAAGTATTGTCTGTATGTAAAGCAAATCAAATGACAATAATTTAGAGTTAAATAATGCATTACCAGAGCAATTATGAGATTTATGTCAAGTATTTATAGTGGTAATGAGGCGGTTTCCTACCTTGGAAAGAAAGTTTTAGGAGAGATTTAAGGAGTTGAATCATACTCGGATCCTAATTTCTAGGTTTTCATATTTGACCGTGATTCAAACTGTGTTAACCGGACGTATGTCGAACAAGTCATGCCGATACATGACATCGACTCAATCCTTGGTTACAGTCACTGGTCATCGTTGCGTTCGTGTTGTAATCATGTGAGACGATCAAAGGTAGGGAGACTCATTCCCTTTGTCATCATAAGGCGATATAACCCTGGTTAAGGCTAAATGTAAGAGAGATGTATTAGGAATATAATATTGTCATAATATTATACTCTATATTATCAAGTATATATTGTTTGTATTAGAATAGGACTCTAAATATTCTAATGTATTTAGAATTGGTAACTCAATCTTTCTAATGTATTTACAATAGGTAACTCAATCTTTGTATTGGAATAGGATTCTAACTCTTTGTAAACCCTATAAATATATACCTCTAGTAACATAATAAAATTGAGTATTTCATATTATTCCTCTCTACCTTGTATGATTGACTTTGTCTCTTCTCTTTCATTCTAATATGGTATCGAGCATTAAGATCCACAACAGACTTCTCCACCATCAAAACCCTAAGCCGCCCACACCCTCACCACCATAGCTTCCGCCACCCATCATCAAAATTCTCCTCCTCCTTCAACACTCGGCTCAACCACCCTTACCAAACCCCTTTATAGACAATCACCACCAAAACTCCCCACCATACCGCCCCACCAACATCAAAATCACTACCCTTCTACAACACACCACCACCTTTGGCTTAAACCCTAGCCGAAACCCTAATTTTTCTTTCTTCTCCAACTTCTCTCTTCACCTCATGCACCACCGCCAAAACACCCTAGCGGCAAAACCCTAAAGCCGCCACACCCAAAGACAACCCTCTTACACATCCTTCAAACCCCTCGACAAAACACACCGATCGAAACCGTCTTTACCTCCTTCAATCCCTCAGTAAAACCCTACCGCCGAAACCCTCTTCCACCACCCTTCAACCTCACCTCGGCAAACTCACCAGCCGAAGCCCTCTACACCTCCTTCGAACCCCTAAAAACCCACCAGTTGAAACCCACTACACCTCCTACAAACTCCTCGACAAACCCCTCCAGCCGAAAGCCTCTCACCTCCTTCAAACCTCTCAGCAAAGCTACCAGCCGAAACCCTCTACAACTCCTTCAAACTCCTCAGCAAACCCCACTAGCCGAAACCCTCTACAACTCCTTCAAATACCCTCGGCAAACCCCATCGGCCGAAACCCTTTACACCCTCGACAAACCCTAAACCGCTGCACTACACCACCCTGGATAAACCCTAAAACTGATGAAACCAATCTCCACAAACCCACCGTCTCTAAACATGTGCAAGACTGTGCGCCCGATCGTGCACACGAAAACAACAAGTTCGCAACCACATCACATCAGAAACCACACACGTCCGGGAACACACTCGTCTCCACCTGCTCCATCAAACCCGGTTCATCTCATCACTCTTCAAGATTGGACTTATCCAAGGATCGTCCATCTTGCAGGGGCATATTAGGAATATAATATTGTCATAATATTATATTCTATATTATCAAGTATATATTGTTTGTATTATAATAGGAATCTAAATATTCTAATGTATTTAGAATAGGTAACTCAATCTTTGTATTAGAATAAGATTCTAACTCTTTGTAAACCCTATAAATATGTACACCTAGTAACATAATAAAATTGAGTCTTTCATATTATTCCTCTCTACCTTGTATGATTGACTTCGTCTCTTTCTCCTTCATTCTAATAAGATAATCCTGGTCGATATATCAGGCATGCTTTGGCATTGGTCGATTTAGACCAACGTCCCATTCCGTTGGTTGACTTATCTTTATGTCGAGATTCTCTTTGGCTTTGGTCGACATGTGACTATGTCGAGACACATGTCGAGATACATTGACGACCATTGGTAGGGAAATTCATTCCCTAATATCGCTTTTAGGAGTTGTACATATTTTACTTGGGGGTGAACCCATTAGGCTTACCCATAACATGACCCCATAGATCGTGCTCGGTTTATACAGTTCATTTTCATATTGCCAGTTTACAATATACTTTGTGTATTAACGTTTATTCCAAGATGGAAGTAGTAGTAACACTTTTACCATTTAGAGGTCCAAATTTGCCTTGCTCAGAAATAAAAAAAAGCAGTTAGCATAAATGAGTTACTCCTCTGTGGAAAAGATTAACAATCAGAAAGATATAAGGATTGCATCGAAGAATTAGATCGTAACAGCTATAGCGTAATGAGACAGGACCTTAGGACCACAGGCAACTAATACTGATACGTAGCAAGAACCTGAGTGCTTAAAGTGGTGAACTTTATAGGTTTAGAAGAAAGGCGTAGAAGCCTAGTACTCGGGGGAGGGGGGGGGGTACCCAAGTTCCTTCAAAGAAAGAAAATTCAACACCCTATTACGGACATGGTCAAACTCAAACAACAAGGTTGAAGCCTGATCATATTTGTAATAACCGAATCAGTATACCCAAAGCTCTTGAAAAGCACCTGAAGATGATGAGCTAAAGCAGTCAATCTTTTGAATATTGTTTAATGCTGTTTCTGTAAATGTCACACAAATTGGGTAACTCATTCTCATAAGGCAACACATCTTTGTCTAGAAACTCGGATTCAGTCACACCAGCAGCCATGCAAAGTCCCGGCTTATCATTACCATCTTATTCTCCTTCAAAATTTGCAACACTTGATATCTCACTTTCACCCTTTTGTCCATCCTGTAAATCAGAAGAGCATGAGAAGTCAAGTACATGGACTTATACCCAGGTTCTTTCACGAGAAAATTCAACGCCTTGCTTATTTTTACTTCAAACATGGTCAAACAGTGAGATTGACTCCTGATCATATCCATAAATAAGATCCAAACATACATGAAAAAGAAAGCAAAGAATAACCCAATGAACTAGGATTCACCAAAGTCCAAACTACACAGGCAGCATAGTTACCTGAAGTTGAAAACTGAAACATAGAAAATATTGTTCCAGCTACTTGTTATTAGAATAAGTTTCCACAAAACTGTCTGAACATGATTCTCGACAAATTTCAAGTGGGTTATAAAATTTGCCACAAAGTTTACTTGCAGCAACAAGGTTTTCACTTACAGCTGTGAAAAGGATACTAAAGTATCCAAAAGGAAAACTAGACTACGTTTATGACCAATCAAGCAAACGGCACAACTTAAATCATTACAACCAGTCTCTGGCCAAAGGGTCTACAATTCACAAGCTTAATCTCTTTCAGTTTCTCGAACCTTGATTTCTAGATTCCAACATTTTCTCAAACTGTGAATCAAATCACAGGAATAAGAGGCCAAGTACTAAGATCTGAGAGTCTGAGACTGATACACGACATACAAGGAAGCTACGATATTGACAGCAGAATGTTTCTGAACTTTGCAGCCCATACTTCAAAAGTTGGCACTATACTTTCTATAAATAAATAACTATACAACTGATATAAGAACAATTACTTCTCACTTCTCAGAAACTTACCTTTAACCATAAAGATAATCAAATTTGTCTGGCTAAGCTTACATACAAAACGCCCAAAACATAGCTAGCACAAGTGGGTTACTATATTTGAATGTTAACAATCAGCATATAAAAATTACATCGATGAAATAGATTTTAACAGCTATGCATATAATCCCCGAAATCGCTCAAGTGCTGAACTTTATAGTAAAATGAATCAGCATAATGAGAACTAGAGCTTAGGTAACTAAAATCACCAAGAATAAAATTAAGTAAATAGATACCATGGTAACAAGGAAGACCTGGAGGAGCATCACTTAAGACCATGAGATTCAGTGACCCGAAAAGCATGTTCATGAGCAAATCAGTTGATCTTTTGACTATTGTTTTATGCTGTTCCGGTATATTTCATGCAAATCAGGCAACTCATCCTTAAAGCGCAGGTATATTTCATGCAAATCAGGCAACTCATCCTTAAAGCGCAGAACATATTTGCTTATGAACTTAGATTCAGACGCTATAACAAACGAGTAAAGTCCCGGCTTATTCTTCACCAACTTATTCTCTTTCAAAATTTTCAACACTTCATATCTAGGTTTCACCCTTTTGTCCATATTGTACATCATAAGACAGGGGTGAGAAGCTAAGTATTCCGGGGTATATCCAAGTTCCTTCATGAAAAAATTCAACGCCCTCCGTAATTTATCTTCAGACATGGTCAAACAACTAGGTTGACTCCTGCCCATTTTCATAATATCCAAATCAGTCCACCCAAAGCTCCTGAATAAATCAAATTTCATCTGCAAAGTTTCTTTATCGAGAGAAGCCAAAGCAAAAACACCAGAAAACAACATTCCAGAATCATGAGGTATTCCCAATTCTTTATCAAGTCTACTCAATGCATCTTGAATCTTCTCGGGCTTCCGCATAAGGCTGCTTGGATTTCGAAGAATATACTTCCTAATATCCACATCCTTAAAACCGTAATTTTGCAACATTGCCACATTGAGCTGCATTTTTTTCAATGAACTAGGTGAAGATAAAAGCCAAGGTAAATCCCTAAGTGATTGAATAACTAATTCATCACTACCAATAACTTCCTGCAGGTAATTAAAAGTGGGTTTGATACAATTATCTAAACCTTTAGATAAAATAGATGGATGCTTAAGGATAAGCTTAACAAGATCTGACTGGGAAAACCCAATTTCTTCAAGAAGGAACTTGATTTTGGCCTCCAGGTTTTCGTTCACTCTATGCAAGAGAATCCTGGGTGAAGAAGAAACGATTTTTCTGATCTGGGTTTTATCTAAGCCGCGTTTTTGGAAGAACTTGATGACTAATTTAGGGTTCTCGAGAGTTTTCAAATGGCTTACCTGAGTTGAAGCAGAGATAGCTTCAAGTCTTGTAAACCCAAGTGAGTCGACTAGATAATCCACCATGAAATCTTTGTTTAGAGCTACGGGGGTGGCGGCGGTGGCGGTTATGGAGGTTGAATAGGGAGGAGAGAGGTGAAGGCGGAGGCGGCATTTTATTGTTGGAGGATTGAGTGTGGGGAGATATGGAAATGGAGTGCCCAGTGAAAGCAGCAGCATTTTCCTTTAACAAATTTGGGGGGTCTGAATTCACTAATTTGTAGCCTTTGGACACAAACAATTTGTATTCGAGTGTTATTTTTAGGTTTAATTACCATTTATAGGGCATGAGGTCATATGATAGTTTTCGTGGAGGGCTTGGGTTGGTTTTAATGACAATTCAGAGTCTGTCATTAAAAAAGTTAGTCAGTTAAGAGATTTTTGACGAAATTCGTTGAAAAACTTGTTAAAGTCTCATGTGTCTCACACATGCTTAACGGATTGGTTCAAACTGAAGTTAAATTTCATATTCAGGGAGTTAAATGTAATTTCATAAAATAAAAGGAATAAAAACAATTTTTTAAAAAAATATTAAATAATCACATTTTAAAACAAAATGAATAAAAAATTATAAAAAATATTATAAATTTATATTTTTATATTTTTTTTAACACCCCCGCCCAACCCCGTCCCACTCCCTACCCCGCCCCACCCAGCCCCCACCCCGTCGGGTCAATTTTTTTTTAAAACATTTTAAATTTATTTTTAACCACCGCAGCCCCAGCCCTACCCCCCCCCCCTCGGTCAAAAAAAATTTAAACATTATAAATTTATTTTTAACCACCCCACCCACATCCCCCTGCTCAAATTTTTAAACATTTTAAATTTATTTTTAACCACCCCATCCCTACCCCCCACCCCACCCCCACCCACCCACCCCCGATCAAAAAAAATAAAAATTAAACATTTTAAATTTATTTTTAACCACCCCAGCCCCACCCTACCCCCAACCCGCCCCACCCACCCATACCCCCTACCCCCCACCCTCTCGGGGTCAAAAAAAGCTTTAAACATTTTAAATTTATTTTAATATTTATGATATTAAAAATATATTTGAGTCGAAAGTAATATTTTGGGATAAAAATGTAGTATTGTTTTTTGGTTATTCATTTTGAGTCGAAAGTAATATTTATTTTTGAAATGAAAAATATAATTTTTTTATAGAAGTACACAATTTAAAGAATTTATTTGAGATGGAAAAAAATAATATTTCTATTTTGTTTTCTTTATTAATACATAATTTTTGTATTATTATTTTGTAATTTAAAGTGAGACGAAGTGCAAACAAACTTTTTACTTTGGTTTTTTACTATGTTTTTGACCGTGTAACGAGTTGGGACGGGTTGGGTTGAGGGTTAAAGCAGTAACTGCCGAGACGAGTAATACCTGCTACAACCAATTTAACATACGTGTTGAATGAAACGGGTTGACTCGGATAACCCGATAAATTTAAAATGTTTTTAAAAAAATTGACCCAAAGGGGGGTGGGGGGTGGGCGGGGTGGGGGTAGAGGGTGGTCAAAGTGGTTAAAAATAAATTTAAAATGTTTATTTTTTTTACCCGACGGGGGTGGGGGTGGGTGGGGCAGGGTAGGGAGTGGGGCGGGGGGTGTTAAAAAAATATAAAAATATAAATTTATAATTTTTTTATAATTTTTTATTCATTTTGTTTTAAAATGTGATTATTTAATATTTTTTTTAAAAAAATATTTTTAGTCCTTTTATTTTATGAAATTACATTTAACTCCCTTGTACCAATCCGTTAAGCATGTGAGAGGCACATGAGACTTTAACAAATTTTTCAACGAATTTCGTCAAAAATTCCTTAACTGGCTAACTTTTTTAATGACAGACCCTGAATTGACAGTAAAACCAACCCAGACCCCTCCACGAAGACTGCTATATGACCTCAGACCCTAAATGGTAATTAACCCTTATTTTTATAACCTAGGTGTCGATTTTATTTTTTAATATAGGTGTCAGTGCTTAGTTTTGAGCTCTCATAATTCTTCTGCTCGTGAATGAACCACTCTTCCAAATTCATAAACAAGTAAGTTCGAGTCTAATCTCAAATATCAAATTGGTAATTGTCTAAAAAAAAGTGTCTACAGGTAATTACAACACTTCGTTACCAAGATTGATAAGATACTCCACCTGGCACTCGAATTCAGAATCTATCTTACCATCCTAAAAAACAGTAGTAATGGACAGGGAATGAGAAAACTTGATCAGATTCAATTTTGCCCTGCTAAGCTACACAAAGTGACCAACCTTAAATCATAGCTAGAACATACATATTGCATCAAAGAAGTTGATGCTACACGAAAAAATGTGTTGTACAGGAGCTGAACCCACAGTTGCAATGGAGGATACTTCGGCTAATCTTCCTTGGAATGGTCCACTGCGTCTCCAACACACAAGTAAATAAAGTGAACTAAATCGGGGGTGGCTCCGGTAAAACCCCTCCGGCGTGAGAATAAGTGACTGTTTGTGAGAAGGATGAATAACAATGGAAACTTGAGAGAGAGAGAGAAAGAGAGAGAGAGAGCGAGAGAGAGAGAGAGCTTAGAGAGAGATTGAGTAAAAAACTTACAAATAGTGTTTCCTCTAATGCTTATATACTACTTCCTCCGTCCCGGTCCAAATATCCCAACTTTCCTTTTTGGGCGTCCCATTTAAAATGTCTCAACCCAAAAATGAAAGTTTTTATTACTTTTTATTTGTGGGATCCACTTGTCATACTCACAATAAATATTCACTAACTATTCCTTACCCCACTTTCTCTTTTCTACATCACTTTCATACTCACAAATTTATTTCACTATACACTTTTTACATTATACTCCCTCTGTCCCGCTCCAAATGTCTCAACTTTCCATTTTGGGTGTCCCATTTAAAATGTCACAACCCAAAAAAGAAAAGTTTTTATTACTATTTCACCCACTCATTCTCTCTCCTACTTTACTTTTATATTCACAATATTCACTCTCCTAACTATTCCTCCCACTCATTCTCTCTCCTATTTAATTTTTCATACTCCCAACATTTAAACTTTTTCTCTTTTCTACATCACTTTCCTTAATTCCCGAGCCGAACCCATTTTGAGACATGTCGAGATACATTGACGACCATTGGTAGGGAAATTCATTCCCTAATGTCGTTTTTAGTAGTTGTACATAATTTTACTTGGGTGAACCCATTAGGCTTACCCATAACATGACCCCATAGATCGTGCTCGGTTTATACAGTTCATTATCATATTGCCAGTTTACAATATACTTTGTGTATTAACGTTTATTCCAAGATGGAAGTAGTAGTAACACTTTTACCATTTAGAGGTCCAAATTTGCATTGCTCAGAAAAAAAAAAAAAACAGTTAGCATAAATGAGTTACTCCTGTGTGGAAAAGATTAACAATCAGAAAGATATAAGGATTGCATCGAAGAATTAGATCATAACAGCTATAGTAAACAGAATAAGCGTAATGAGACAGGACCTTAGGACCACAGGCAACTAATACTGATAAGTAGCAAGAACCTGAGTGCTTAAAGTGGTGAACTTTATAGGTTTAGAAGAAAGGCGTAGAAGCCTAGTACTCGGGGGAGGGGGGGGGGTACCCAAGTTCCTTCAAAGAAAGAAAATTCAACACCCTATTACGGACATGGTCAAACCCAAACAACAAGGTTGAAGCCTGATCATATTTGTAATAACCGAATCAGTGAACCCAAAGCTCTTGAAAAGCACCTGAAGATGATGAGCTAAAGCAGTCAATCTTTTGAATATTGTTTAATGCTGTTTCTGTAAATGTCACACAAATTGGGTAACTCATTCTCATAAGGCAACACATCTTTGTCTAGAAACTCGGATTCAGTCACACCAACAGAACAGCCATGCAAAGTCCCGGCTTATCATTATCTAACTTTCACCCTTTTGTCCATCCTGTAAATCAGAAGAGCATGAGAAGTCAAGTACATGGACTTATACCCAGGTTCTTTCACGAGAAAATTCAACGCCTTGCTTATTTTTACTTCAGACATGGTCAAACAGTGAGATTGACTCCTCATCATATCCATAAATAAGATCCAAACATACATGAAAAAGAAAGCAAAGAATAACCCAATGAACTGGGATTTACCAAAGTCCAAACTACAAAGGCAGCATAGTTACCTGAAGTTGAAAATTGAAACATAGAAAATATTGTTCCAGCTACTTGTTATTAGCATAAGTTTCCACAAAACTGTCTGAACATGATTCTCGACAAATTTCAAGTGGGTTATAAAATTTGCCACAAAGTTTACTTGCAGCAACAAGGTTTTCACTTACAGCTGTGAAAAGGATACTAAAGTATCCAAAAGGAAAACTATACTACGTTTATGACCAATCAAGCAAACGGCACGACTTAAATCATTACAACCAGTCTCTGGCCAAAGGGTCTACAATTCACAAGCTTAATCTCTTTCAGTTTCTCGAACCTTGATTTCTAGATTCCAACATTTTCTCAAACTGTGAATCAAATCACAGGAATAAGAGGCCAAGTACTAAGATCTGAGAGTCTGAGACTGATACAAGACATACAAGGAAGCTACGATATTGACAGCAGAATGTTTCTGAACTTTGCAGCCCATACTTCAAAAGTTGGCACTATACTTTCTATAAATAAATAACTATACAACTGATATAAGAACAATTACTTCTCACTTCTCAGAAACTTACCTTTAACCATAAAGATAATCAAATTTGCCTGGCTAAGCTTACATACAAAACGCCCAAAACATAGCTAGCACAAGCGGGTTACTATATTTGAATGTTAACAATCAGCATATAAAAATTACATCGATGAAATAGATTTTAACAGCTATGCATATAATCCCCGAAATCGCTCAAGTGCTGAACTTTATAGTAAAATGAATCAGCATAATGAGAACTAGAGCTTAGGTAACTAAAATCACCAAGAATAAAATTAAGTAAATAGATACCATGGTAACAAGGAAGACCTGGAGGAGCATCACTCAAGACCATGAGATTCAGTGACCCGAAAAGCATGTTCATGAGCAAATCAGTTGATCTTTTGACTATTGTTTTATGCTGTTCCGGTATATTTCATGCAAATCAGGCAACTCATCCTTAAAGCGCAAAACATATTTGCTTATGAACTTAGATTCAGACGCTATAACAAACGAGTAAAGTCCCGGCTTATTCTTCACCAACTTATTCTCTTTCAAAATTTTCAACACTTCATATCTAGGTTTCACCCTTTTGTCCATATTGTACATCATAAGACAGGGGTGAGAAGCTAAGTATTCCGGGGTATATCCAAGTTCCTTCATGAAAAAATTCAACGCCCTCCGTAATTTATCTTCAGACATGGTCAAACAACTAGGTTGACTCCTGCCCATTTTCATAATATCCAAATCAGTCCACCCAAAGCTCCTGAATAAATCAAATTTCATCTGCAAAGTTTCTTTATCGAGAGAAGCCAAAGCAAAAACACCACTAAACAACATTCCAGAATCATGAGGTATTCCCAATTCTTTATCAAGTCTACTCAATGCATCTTGAATCTTCTCGGGCTTCCGCATAAGGCTGCTTGGATTTCGAAGAATATATTTCCTAATATCCACATCCTTAAAACCGTAATTTTGCAACATTGCCACATTGAGCTGCATTTTTTTCAATGAACTAGGTGAAGATAAAAGCCAAGGTAAATCCCTAAGTGATTGAATAACTAATTCATCACTACCAATAACTTCCTGCAGGTAATTAAAAGTGGGTTTGATACAATTATCTAAACCTTTAGATAAAATAGATGGATGCTTAAGGATAAGCTTAACAAGATCTGACTGGGAAAACCCAATTTCTTCAAGAAGGAACTTGATTTTGGCCTCCAGGTTTTCGTTCACTCTATGCAAGAGAATCCTGGGTGAAGAAGAAACGATTTTTCTGATCTGGGTTTTATCTAAGCCGCGTTTTTGGAAGAACTTGATGACTAATTTAGGTTTCTCGAGAGTTTTCAAATGGCTTACCTGAGTTGAAGCAGAGATAGCTTCAAGTCTTGTAAACCCAAGTGAGTCGACTAGATAATCCACCATGAAATCTTTGTTTAGAGCTACGGGGGTGGCGGCGGTGGCGGTTATGGAGGTTGAATAGGGAGGAGAGAGGTGAAGGCGGAGGCGGCATTTTATTGTTGGAGGATTGAGTGTGGGGAGAAATGGAAATGGAGTGCCCAGTGAAAACAGCAGCATTTTCCTTTAACAAATTTTGGGGGTCTGAATTCACTGATTTCTAGCCTTGGACACAAACAATTTGTATTCGAGTGTTATTTTTAGGTTTAATTACCATTTATAGGGCATGAGGTCATATGATAGTTTTCGTGGAGGGCCTGGGTTGGTTTTAATGTCAATTCAGAGTCTGTCATTAAAAAAGTTAGTCAGTTAAGGGATTTTTAATGAAATTTGTTGAAAAACTTGTTAAAGTTTCATGTGTCTCACACATGCTTAACGGATTGGTTCAAACTGAAGTTAAATTTCATATTCAGGGTGTTAAATGTAATTTCATAAAATAAAAGGACTAAAAATAATTTTTTAAAAATATTAAATAATCACATTTTAAAATAAAATGAATAAAAAATTATAAAAAATATTATAAATTTATATTTTTATATTTTTTTTAACACCCCCGCCCAACCCCGCCCCACTCCCTACCCCGCCCCACCCAGCCCTCACCCCGTCGGGTCAATTTTTTTTTAAAACATTTTAAATTTATTTTTAACCACCCCAGCCCTACCCCCCCTGTCGGGTCAAAAAAAAATTAAACATTATAAATTTATTTTTAACCAACCCACCCCCACCCACATCCCCCCCCCTCAGGTCAAAATTTTTTTTAAACATTTTAAATTTATTTTTAACCACCCCAGCCCCAGCCCTACCCCCCGCCCCACCCACCCACCCACCCCCACCCCGATCAAAAAAAAATAAACATTTTAAATTTATTTTTAACCATCCCAGCCCCACCCTACCCCCACCCCGTCCCACCCACCCATACCCCCTACCCCCCACCCTCTCTGGGTCAAAAAAATTTAAACATTTTAAATTTATTTTAATATTTATGATATTAAAAAATATATTTGAGTCGAAAGTAATATTTTGGAATAAAAAATGTAGTATTGTTTTTTGGTTATTCATTTTGAGTCGAAAGTAATATTTATTTTTGAAATGAAAAATATATATATTTTTTATAGAAGTACACAATTTAAAGAATTTATTTGAGATGGAAAAAAAAATATATCTATTTAGTTTTCTTTATTAATACATAATTTTTGTATTATTATTTTGTAATTTAAAGTGAGACGAAATACAAACAAACTTTTTACTTTGATTTTTTACTTTGTTTTTTTGACTGTGTAACGGGTTGGGATGGGTTGGGTTGAGCCGGGTTAAAGCGGGCAACGAGTTGAGACGAGTAATACCTGTTACAACCAATTTAACATACTTGTTGAATGAAACGGATTGACTCGGATAACCCGATAAATTTAAAATGTTTTAAAAAAAATTGACCCGAAAGGGGGGTGGGGGCAGGTGGGGCGGGGTGGGGGTAGAGGTGGGGCTGAGGTGGTTAAAAATAAATTTAAAATGTTTAATTTTTTTTTTACCCGACGGGGGTGGGGGTGGGTGGGGCAGGGTAGGGAGTGGGGCGGGGGGTATTAAAAAAAATATAAATATATAAATTTATAATTTTTTTATAATTTTTTATTCATTTTACTTTAAAATGTGATTATTTAATATTTTTTTAAAAAAAATATTGTTAGTCATTTTATTTTATGAAATTACATTTAACTCCCTGAATATGAAATTTAACTTCAGTTTGTACCAATTCGTTAAGCATGTGCGAGGCACATGAGACTTTAACAAGTTTTTCAACGAATTTCGTCAAAAATTTCTTAACTGGCTAACTTTTTTAATGACAGAACCTGAATTGACATTAAAACCAACCCAGACCCCTCCACGAAGACTGCTATATGACCTCAGACCCTAAATGGTAATTAACCCTTATTTTTATAAAACCTAGGTGTTGATTTTATTTTTTAATATAGGTGTCAGTGCTTAGTTTTGAGCTCTCATAATTCTAGTGCTCGTGAATGAACCACTCTTCCAAATTCATAAACAAGTAAGTTCGAGTCTAATCTCAAATATCAAATTGGTAATTGTCTAAAAAAAAATGTCTACAGGTAATTACAACACTTTGTTACCAAGACTGATAAGATACTCCACCTGGCACTCGAATTCAGAATCTATCTTACCATCCTAAAAAACAGTAGTAATGGGCAGGGAATGAGAAAACTTGATCAGATTCAATTTTGCCCCGCTAAGCTACACAAAGTGACCAACCTTAAAACATAGCTAGAACATACATATTGCATCAAAGAAGTGGATGCTACACGAAAAAATGTGTTGTACATGAGCTGAACCCACAGTTGCAATGGAGGATACTTCAGCTGATCTTCCTTGAAATGGTCCACTGCGTCTCCTACACACAAGTAAATAAAGTGAACTAAACCGGGGGTGGTTCCGGTAAATCTCCTCCGGCGTGAGAATAAGTGACTGTTTGTGAGAAGGATGAATAACAATGGAAACTTGAGAGAGAGAGAGAGAGAGAGAGAGAGAGAGAGAGAGAGAGAGAGAGAGAGAGAGAGAGCTTAGAGAGAGATAGAGTAAAAAACTAACAAATAGTGTTTCCTCTTATGCTTCTATACTACTTCCTCCGTCCCGGTCCAAATGTCCCAACTTTTCTTTTTGAGCGTCCCATTTAAAATGTCTCAACCCAAAAAATGAAAGTTTTTTATTACCTTTTTATTTGTGGGATCCATTTGTCATACTCACAATAAATATTCACTAACTATTCCTTATCCCACTTTCTCTTTCCTATATCACTTTCATACTCACAACATTTATTTCACTATACACTTTTTACATTATACTCCCTCCGTCCCGCTCCAAATTTCTCAACTTTCCATTTTGGGCGTCCCATTTAAAATGTCTCAACCCAAAAAAGGAAAGTTTTTATTACTATTTCACCCACTCATTCTCTCTCCTACTTTACTTTTACACTCACAATATTATCTCCCCTAACTATTCCTCCCGCTCATTCTCTCTCCTATTTAATTTTTCATACTCCCAACATTTAAACTTTTTCTCTTTTCTACATCACTTTCCTTAATTCCCGAGCCGAACCCATTTTGAGACATGTCAAGATACATTGACGACCATTGGTTGGTAGGGAAATTCATTCCCTAATGTCGTTTTTAGGAGTTGTACATAATTTTACTTGGGGGTGAACCCATTAGGCTTACCCATAACATGACCCCACAGATCGATCGTGCTCGGTTTATACCGTTCATTATCATATTGCCAGTTTACAATATAGTTTGTGTATTAACGTTTATTCCAAGATGAAAGTAGTAGTAACACTTTTACCATTTAGAGGTCCAAATTTGCCTTGCTCAGAAATAAAAAAAAAAAACAGTTAGCATAAATGAGTTACTACTGTGTGGAAAAGATGAACAATCAGAAAGATATAAGGATTGCATCGAAGAATTAGATCGTAACAGCTATAGCGTAATGAGACAGGACCTTAGGACCACAGGCAACTAATACTGATACGTAGCAAGAACCTGAGTGCTTAAAGTGGTGAACTTTATAGGTTTAGAAGAAAGGCGTAGAAGCCTAGTACTCGGGGGAGGGGGGGGGGGTACCAAAGTTCCTTCAAAGAAAGAAAATTCAACACCCTATAACGGACATGGTCAAACCCAAACAACAAGGTTGAAGCCTGAACATATTTGTAATAACCGAATCAGTGAACCCAAAGCTCTTGAAAAGCACCTGAAGATGATGAGCTAAAGCAGTCAATCTTTTGAATATTGTTTAATGCTGTTTCTGTAAATGTCACACAAATTGGGTAACTCATTCTCATAAGGCAACACATCTTTGTCTAGAAACTCGGATTCAGTCACACCAACAGAACAGCCATGCAAAGTCCCGGCTTATCATTATCTCACTTTCACCCTTTTGTCCATCCTGTAAATCAGAAGAGCATGAGAAGTCAAGTACATGGACTTATACCCAGGTTCTTTCACGAGAAAATTCAACGCCTTGCTTATTTTTACTTCAGACATGGTCAAACAGTGAGATTGACTCCTGATCATATCCATAAATAAGATCCAAACATACATGAAAAAGAAAGCAAAGAATAACACCAAGCATGAATAACCCAATGAACTGGGTTTCACCAAACTCCAAACTACAAAGGCAGCATAGTTACCTCAAGTTGAAAATTCAAACATAGAAAATATTGTTCCAGCTACTTGTTATTAGCACAAGTTTCCACAAAACTGTGAGTCAAATACTTACAACACTGAACATGATTCTCGACAAATTTCAAGTGGGTTATAAAATTTGACTCACGTTTATGACCAATCAAGCAAACGGCACGACTTAAATCATTACAAATAGTCTCTGGCCAAAGGGTCTACAATTCACAAGCTTAATCTCTTTCAGTTTCTCGAACCTTGATTTCTAGATTCCAACATTTTCTCAAACTGTGAATCAAATCACAGGAATAAGAGGCCAAGTACTAAGATCTGAGAGTTTGAGACTGCTACAAGACATACAAGGAAGCTACGATATTGACAGCAGAATGCTTCTGAACTTTGCAGCCCATACTTCAAAAGTTGGCACTATACTTTCTATAAATAAATAACTATACAACTAATATAAGAACAATTACTTCTCAGAAACTTACCTTTAACCATAAAGATAATCAAATTTGCCTGGCTAAGCTTACATACAAAACGCCCAAAACATAGCTAGCACAAGTGGGTTACTATATTGAAATATTAACAATCATCATATAAAAATTACATCGATGAAATAGATTTTAACAGCCATGCATATAATCCCCCGAAATTGCTCAAGTGCTGAACTTTATAGTAAAATGAATCAGCATAATGAGAACTAGAGCTTAGGTAACTAAAATCACCAAGAATAAAATTAAGTAAATAGATACCATGGTAACAAGGAAGACCTGGAGGAGCATCACTCAAGACCATGAGATTCAGTGACCCGAAAAGCATGTTCATGAGCAAATCAGTTGATCTTTTGACTATTGTTCTATGTTGTTCAGGTATATTTCATGCAAATCAGGTAACTCATCCTTAAAGCGCAGGTATATTTCATGCAAATCAGGCAACTCATCCTTAAAGCGCAGAACATATTTGCCTATGAACGTAGATTCAGACGCTATAACAAACGAGTAAAGTCCCGGCTTATTCTTCACCAACTTATTCTCTTTCAAAATTTTCAACACTTCATATCTAGGTTTCACCCTTTTGTCCATATTGTACATCATAAGACAGGCGTGAGAAGCTAAGTATTCCGGGGTATATCCAACTTCCTTCATGAGAAAATTCAACGCCCTCCGTAATTTATCTTCAGACATGGTCAAACAACTAGGTTGACTCCTGCCCATTTTCATAATATCCAAATCAGTCCACCCAAAGCTCCTGAATAAATCAAATTTCATCTGCAAAGTTTCTTTATCGAGAGAAGCCAAAGCAAAAATACCAGTAAACAACATTCCAGAATCATGAGGTATTCCCAATTCTTTATCAAGTCTACTCAATGCATCTTGAATCTTCTCGGGCTTCCGCATAAGGTTGCTTGGATTTCGAAGAATATACTTCCTAATATCCACATCCTTAAAACCGTAATTTTGCAACATTGCCACATTGAGCTGCATTCTTTTCAATGAACTAGGTGAAGATAAAAGCCAAGGTAAATTCGTAACTGATTGAATAACTAACTCATCACTACCCAAAACTTCCTTCAGGTAATTAAAAGTGGGTTTGATACAAGTATCTAAACCTCTAGCTAAAATAGATGGATTCTTAAGGATAAGCTTAACAAGATCATACTGGGAAAACCCAATTTCTTCAAGAAGGAACTTGATTTTGGGCTCCAGGTTTTCGTTCACTTTATGCAAGAGAACCCTGGGTGAAGAAGAAACGATTTTTCTGATCTGGGTTTTATCTAAGCCGCGCTTTTGGAAGAACTCGATGACTAATTTAGGTTTCTTGAGAGTTTTCAAATGGCTTACCTGAGTTGAAGCAGAGATAGCTTCAAGTCTTGTAAACCCAAGTGAGTCGACTAGATAATCCACCATGAAATCTTTGTTTAGAGCTACGGGGGTGGCGGGGGTGGCGGCGGTGGCGGTTATGGAGGTTGAATAGGGAGGAGGGAGGCGGAGGCGAAGGCGAAGGCGGAGGCGGCATTTTATTGTTGGAGGATTGAGTGTGGGGAGAAATGGAAATGGAGTGCCCAGTGAAAACAGCAGCATTTTCCTTTAACAAATTTGGGGGTCTGAATTCACTAATTTGTAGCCTTGGACACAAACAATTTGTATTCTAGTGTTATTTTTATAACCTAGGTGTCGATTTTATTTTTTAATATAGATGTCAGTACTTGGTGTTTGAGCTCTCATAATTCTAGTGCTCGTGTGAATGAACCACCCTTTCAAATTCATAAACAAGTAAGTTCGAGTCTAATCTCAAATATCAAATTGGTAATTGTCTAAAAAAAAGTGTCTACAGATAATTACTACACTTGTTATCAAGATTGATAAGATACTCCACCACCTGACACTCGAATTCAGAATCTATCTTAGAGCATTTGCAACCATGACTTTTGTAAAAGTCATGGTTGATTTGGCAAGGTGACTAAGTCCATTCATGACTTTTGCAAAAGTCGTGAATGACTTCTGTAAAATTTGGTTTGCCAGACACCAAGCTTCATGGCATGAAAAAAAATAAAAAATCAAGGCACTTACCAATTAGAGGGTGACACGTGTTAGATTTTTGAAATTATTTTTTTCAACAAAAATTGCAATTAACATATAAAAAATAATAAAAATACAAGAATATTTAAAAAACTACCATTATTAATATTTTATCACTCTCTATAATTAAAAAATAAAATATATTAATAAAATAATTAATTATAATGAATTATTTATATAGTACAATAATTAATAATTATATATAGTAGTAATAAATGTAATATAAATGAGTAGGAGAGAGAAAATATGGTGGGGTATAATAAAAAGTAGGAGAGAGAAACTGATGACTTTTGTCATGAATGGAGATAAAATTGTTTGAAGTTATGTTATTGATGACTGATGACGTGTAGCTGAGTTGGAGGAGAGAGGGATTACTTTGAAGTTTCATGACTACGGATGCTCTTACCATCCTTATTACTCCTTGTCTCTGAGCTACCCCATCTTGGTTGCACTTTTTATATGATTGTGGGATGTTATGACATATACACCGAATAATTGCAAAACAGAATATGAAATTTACTGATGTGATTGTGAAATTGGGATTTGGGGCCTGAACAGTAAGTTAGGCCCAACGTGACGAAATGGGCCAAGTGGGCCAAGTACGTATAAAGTGGGTACTATATGTAAGCCCATGTAAATAGGCGACATGTTGGAGAGAGGCGACATGTTTAGTGGAGACATGAATAGTTCGAAGCGTGAGAATGAGCAGTAAGCGAGAAGTGCCTGTTGGCAGTTAGTGACATGTTTTGGTAGGATTAATAGGCGACAAGTATAGTGCGAGTAGAAGATGAGATTGGCGACAATATGAGTGTTGTCCCTTTCCTTGAGGTTGTCGCTTGGCGACAAGTGTGACTGGTAAGTTTAAATGATTGATATGCTGCCACGTGTGTACCCCACTATAATCGTCAAAATAGTATGATGTGACAAGGTGAACAGTGCTTTCCCACTAATTTTGGGGTGGTTGGCACCTTATCTTGGATGATTGACACTTGTCGATTTTATATTCTAGTGATTTTCCTTTAACAAATTTGGGGGTCTGAATTCACTAATTTGTAGCCTTGGACACGAAAAATTTGTATTCTAGTGTTATTTTTATAACCTAGGTGTCGATTTTATTTTTTAATATAGGTGTCGGTGCTTGGTGTTTGTGCTTGGTGTTTGAGCTCTCATAATGCTAATTCTAGTATTCCTGAATGAACCACCCTTTCAAATTCATAAACAATTTGAGTCTAATCTCAAATATCAAATTGATAATTGTTTAAAAAAAGTGTCTACAGATAATTATGAAAGTTTCGTGTAGCTAGGAAGCACAATCAACTTCAACAGAATACGGATGTGAGTACAAATGTGTCTCACAACTGTCCACACATCCACAGACAATGCAGCGGAATAAAACAAATTAAAAACAATAACGCAAGAGTTATATACGCTTACTGATCTTGAGATCAGCAAACTAGGCTTACGCCCAAAAACTTTTCACTATAAAAACTTTTGTTGCTTACAAAAACAAATAAGTGAAAAACTAAAATACTAAAATACTAAACGAGTTCTAATCACCTTCTCCGACAAGAACACTTTCCCTTTCCCAAGTAGGACCTATTCTTAGTCAGAAGTAAAACAAAGAACTCTATGAAAACCTAGATGTGAGTTACGGATGTAAGGCACAACCTTCACTCACAACCTAAAACAACTATGTTGAAAAACTGTGAAGAACAAGTAATTTTCTCTCTTAAAATTCTGTGTCTTCTCTTGTGCTGGTAGCCTTGTATTTATATGCACCATGGAGAAGGTCTTCACGCAATCAACATCTTCCTTTGTGAGATCTCAAAATCTATAAGGAAACATAAATACACTCACAAAAAAATAGAATATTAGTAGGTTAGTCCTAATATAAAACTATGTACATAATAAAAAGATATTTACTTTATTTACAATACTCCTAGTCAAGGTAAATCTTTTCATGAAAGTCCCAAATTTTTTTTACCATATTTGAAGATATTTCGAAAATAAGAAAACAAAGAATGTTCCCAAAAAAGTTCACGCTTTCAAATTACAACACTTATTACCAAGATTGGTAAGATACTCCACCTGTCACTCGAATTCAGTATCTATCTTACCATCCTTACTCCTTGTCTCCGAGCTACCCCGTCTTGGTTGCACTTTTTATATGATTGTGCGATGTCACGACATATACACCGAATAATTGCAAAACAGAATAGAAAACTTACATTCCATTGATTCCTCTATGATAAATGCAGAGACTAGATGTGGAACTCTAATATATTTCCACAAGCACATAATGAACATAATCAAGAAAAATAGTTTGGTATGGCTCTGAGACCTTTCGAAATAAGAGCTCTGCAGTCCTAAAAAACACTAGTAATGGACAGGGAATGAGAAAACTTGATCATATTCAATTTTGCCCACAAAGTGACCAACCTTAAAGCATGGCTAGAACATACAGATTGCACCAAAGAAGTGAATGTTATCAGCTATGGAAACAATAATCCCGCAAATATTAAGCGAGAAAATAAAAACGCAACTTTCTGCGGAACCACAAAATGACCAATTTGAAAATTTCACAAACATATGGACCAAACTGAGATTTCTCAAAACACATGGGCCAAATAGAAATTTTGAATTTCGGTCTTCTTCTACCTAAAAACCCATCAAGATCCAAACCTAAATCTTAACTCATTCATTCATATCAATTTTAATTATCCATAGCATCAAACAAGTACACATTTTTTATATAATTTCTTTAAAATAATATCTCAACTAAAAAAACTAATTTTCATCAAAACTTATAACATAATCCACACATACATCTAATATACAATAGAGGAAGGTTTTAACCGCCTCTTAGCTTTACATAAGTAGTGGTCAGGATTGAAAGTTGAAAAATGAATCCAACGGTCTAAAATTATCCCACTTCCCTTGGCGGTTGGTAGCGGTTGAGATTGAGTTTCACAAAAGATAAAAACTCTTAATTCTCACCGGTCACCCCCCTCAACCCATGTGTTATCCCATGGCCTCTCTCCCCTCTTGAAGCAGTTCAGCGCCCTTTCCTCCTCCCCTACTAGCGCCCTTTCCACCTTCCCTACTCCCGCCCTTTCCTCCTCCCCTACTCCCTTGCCTATAATCCATTGCCATTAAAACATCCGTGGGTTACAGATCTTGGAATCGAAGAAGGGGGTTGTGTTTTGAGTCTTGGTTGTGCGGCAAGAGAAGAGGCGGTGGTGGCGTGCGACAAGGGAAAGAAGAAAGGGGCGACATCGTGGGAGGAGGGAGAGGTACGGTGAAGTGGTACAATCGTCCACCGCCAGGTATCGCCGAAGAAGGTAGATTGCTTCTGCCGTGCTGCTCCTAAATCAAAATAGTGATACCCTTTTGGATTTTCTATCATGGGCAGTCCGCCGATCACGATCGTTTTCCCGGCTACACTCACGGCCACCATCGCCGCTGCCGCTGTCACCAGTGTCATCACCTATACTCGGGCAGTCCTGAACCGACGAGGTCATAAAATTGAATGTATCGGGAGGAAATTAAAAAGTAAAAATGTCTAACAAAAGCAAAAAGAGGACCACATACATATGAATTATTGAATGAGAAACTGAAAGAATTTGAATTTGAACTTAAATTGAATTGAAAACTGTGTTAGAGAGAAACAAGGAGAGAGGAACGAGAAGGGAACGTGTTGTAGGCCAGAGTTGTCGGGTTTCATGTCATGTCACAACAGGGACTCTTATTTTCTATTTTTGTTTACTTTTTTTTCAAATTTAATATTGGGTAAAAATAAAAAAAATAGAATGGTTAGGCCCTTTTTAATTTAACTTATTCCAAACTGAAATAATAATAAAAAAAATAATAAAAAATAAAAAAATTTAAAAAATAAAAAAATAATAATAAATAATAATAAATATAAAAAAATAATACTAACAAATATAATAAAATAATAATAATAATAAAAATAAAAATAATAACAATAATAAAATAATAATAATGATAATAATAATAATAAAATAATAAAATAATAAAATAAAAATAAAAATAAAAATAAAATAATAAAATAATAAAAATAATATAATAACAATAATAATAACAAAATTATTATTATTATTATTATTATTATTATTATTATTATTATTATTATTATTATTATTATTATTATTATTATTTTAGTCTTTATAATTTCATCAGCACTTTTTCAGCTTATTAATCAAACAGTCATATTTACTTATGACAATTCATCAGCACTTCAAAAAAACTAAATCAAGCATCATCATTCATCAGCTCATCAGTCATAAGTCATCTGTCATAAGTTATCAGTCATAAATCTTCATCACATATCAATAAGCTAAATCAAACGGGCCCTTTAGTATTTAGTAACGCCACAGAAAAACTAACTATAAATAAATGATCATGTTTTTTTGTGTTTTTTTAAAATTATTTAGTATACTCCTTAAAAAAATACTCCCTCCGTCCCGATAATTGCTTCACCCTTTTAGGGTGGGCACGTAAATTAAGAAAATTTGGTGAGCGAAGAAAATGTTGTAAGTGTAATAGTAAAATAGGAGAGAGAATGAGTCGAGGAAATAGTAAATTTGAAAAATATTGTGAGTGTAATAGTAAAATAGGAGAGAGAATGAGAGGGTGAAATAGTAAAATTTTTTTGCCATTTTAGGAAATGTAAAGCTTTAAACGGGACACCCGTTTTAGCAAAAAGTGAAGTTATTAATGGGACGGGGGGAGTATTCAGTTTGAGAAATAATTTTAATTTAGGATATCCGCTCGAATATTAAAATAAAACCAAAATAAAAATAAAAATGAAAACTTTAATGCGCATTTTCCATTTTTGGTTTATTTTTTAAAAATTCAATTTGTAAATTTAATAATTAATGTCTACGGAATTTTTGTTATCTACTTTCAGAATCTTTAGTATAGCAAGCATATAATAAATAATGAAAAAAAATTGAAAACAAAATATTAATGGATTTTTATTTTTATTTTTTCAAACATGTAATTTATTTTGGGATAATTTTTTTCTAAAAAGCGGTCATTCATTTGGGACACGAAGGGAGTAGTATTTTTTGAAATTTTATAGAGAGCAAAACAGAAATAATTTATTTATCGGGTCTCTTATATTTTGGGCTTATTTGGGTCTAAGGAAGAGAATGAGTTTCCTAATTGGGTTTTCTATTGGCATGGGGAAATAGTGGGGGGTTGGGCTGACCCAATACGTCCGTCATTCTCGGATAATATGAAGTTTTCATTTTTTTTAATAGTTATTTATTTGATGGACCAAATAATTATTTAAATCTTTTCAATTACCAAATATATACTCCCTCCCTCAATCTCATTATTATAAGCTGCACACTTATTATTCGCACGAGAATTAAAGAAAGTGTTGATGGTTGTAGAAAATGGCAAGGATTAAGAGAACACCAACCAAGGGTACGACCATAGTACAGAGAATGGAGTATTGGAATGCTAAGGACCACAAGAAAGTTAAAATACTAGAGAAAAAACTAAGACAAATCCGACAGAGATTAAGAGATACCCGCAGAGAGTTAGAGGCAGACCTATACTTTATGAGGTAGAAACTAGACAGAGTTGAGGAATGGAAAGAGTACATGATGAATCAAGCTAGGCAATTGATGGATGCAGGGGAAATTGAGGAAGCTCAATAAGAATGAAGAAAGCCTAAAGAAGGGAGAGTTGGATAATTAGATGCTCTTTCTGGATATTTGCACTTTATATATTTGTAACTGTTTAAAATTACATTTAAAACGTCATATAGTTAGCATGTGATTTCAGTTTCACCACATCTTTATCTTTCCATACTGTCTCCCTTTTCATACTGACCCGTGCCAGTGGCACGGGCATTTGAGTACTAGTAAACATACAACACACAATTAGACACAACAACAACACTAACACCAGGAACACACACAATAACACAAAACAACAAAGAAAGAAACTTACAAAACACATAAAAAATACTCTCTTCTTCTCACGTGAGTGTGAACTTTTGGTCAAATTGATGTAACTTTGATCAATAATTTAAATAAAAATAAAAATCCTAATAAAAATCTAAAAAATGTTATTGAAAATATTATTAATCATGATACAATAACAAAAAAAATTAAATTTTTATTAGGATCATTATCTTTCTTTAAATTATTGGTAAATTTACATCAATTTGATTCTTAATTCACACTCATGTGAAACGCAGGGAGTAGTTTTTTTAATTGAGATTTTATTTAAAGTTATACTCCCTCCGTTTCGGTCGAAGTGTCCCAACTTTTTATTTTGGGCGTCCCATTTAAAATGTCTCATACACAAAAAAGGAAAGTTTTTTCACTATTCCACCCACTCATTCTCTCTCCTACTTTACTTTTACACTCACAACATTTTCTCTCCTAACTATTTATCTCACTCATTCTCTCTCCTATTTAATTTTTCATACTCTCAACATTTAAACTTTTCTCTTTCTTACATCACTTTTCTTAATTTTTGTGCAATTGTCCTTTTCGGACACTTCAACCGGGACGGAGAAAGTATAAAAAATTGTGTACAGTTTGGTCATGGATAATTAAATGAAATAGATGAATGAGTTCAAATTTAAGATTGATTAGAAGAAGATTGAAATTAGAAATTTTTATTTGGTCCATGTGTTTTGAGAAATTTCAGTTTGTTTCATATATTTGTGAAAATTCTAAATCGATCACTTTAAATGACATTTGACCATTTTTACGGATAAAAATTAACTGAGTTTGTGATAATGATAAAAATAAAAATAAAAAATAAAAAAATTGAATATGTTCAATAAAAAATAATGAATTTGTCTTGATGACCGAATATTAAGTGATTTTTTTTTTTTATAATTTTTCCATGGATGAATATGAAGCATACACGTGTCCCCAGTTATCTCCCGGATAAGACTCCATTGTAATCCATGTTCACAAGATATTCAATCTCTTTCTCCACCGTTGATCATCACTCTCTTACTAATCTTCACCGTCCATTCCAATCAAAACCTCTTCACGGAAATGAAAAATCAATACAACCCTCACATTTTGCTTTCTACACAATCTCCTCCCTTCCTCCTTTGCCAGCCACCGGAACCAAAAATGGCCGCCGCCGCATTTCAACAAGTGCCGATCACATTCCACCGCTCTACACCTTCAGTCGGAAGGACTTCCACAAGACCTCAAGCGTTTGCTTTGTCCAGCGGCCTAACCCCCAAATTCACCCTCGCGCTCACAAGGAAATCGTTCACTCCCCGCCGCGACCGTGGCTCACTCACCGTCACGAATTACGGTAGGGCATCGACAAGCTACGCCGCCGCCCTAGCCGATATCGGCAGCACGAGCAACACACTACAAGCCATCGCCGATGACCTCGAAAAAATCGACAAACTCTTCTCCGATCCGGCGATCTTCCGCTTCTTCACAAGTCCCGTCGTTCTCGACGACGAGAAGCGCGCAGTAATCGACGATATTGCCACTAACGCTAAGCTGCAGCCGGATTTGGCGAATTTCCTTAACGTGCTGCTAGATGCGGGCCGGTTTGCTATAATTAGGGATATTGTGAAGGAGTTCGACCTAGCGTACAATGTATTGACGGGGACACAGACGGCGCTGGTGAAGTCCGTGGTGCCGTTGGAGTCGCAGCAATTGGCGCAGATAGCGAAGGAAGTGCAGAAACTGACCGGAGCAAAAAACGTGAGGATCAGGACGGAGATTGATGAATCGCTGGTGGCCGGATTCGTCGTTTCGTATGGACCGACGTTTTCGAGTACAATTGATATGAGTGTGAAGAAACAGCTGGAGGCAATTGCAGCTGAACTTGAGGTCCCTGCAGTTCAATTAGCTGCATGATGATTTACTTTTTAAATTAAAATTTGAATTAAGAGAATATTCTTCTGCAATTTTCTTGTAAAAGCTATGAATATATGTCTACATACTCCTACCATAATTTATTTTTGGCCGATTTCCTCTAGGGCTTGGGCGAGATTTAAACCCAATTTAAGAAACAACATTTAGTTAATTTTCCAGATACCCCTTTGCCTAATGGGAGCGATCTCCCCAAAACATGGCGCAATCGCGCGGTGTGACGGGTGGTCTTATAAGTTAATTATAAGACTAATTTGTCTCTTATAATTGACTTGTAAGACAAAATTTTTCAACCAAAAAAATAAAAAATTTCAATAATAACAACGAATTGCTTTCATAATTTATACATTTATAACTCTTACAAGTTAATTATAAGACTAAATCACCTCTTATAATTAACTTATAAGACCATTTTTTCTCATAATTTATGCATTTACAACTCTTATAAGTTAATTATAAGACTAATTTGTCTCTTATAATTGACTTATAAGATAATTTTTTCAACTAAAAAATCAAAAATTTCAATAATAACAAAGAATTGCTCTCATAATTTACACATTTACAACTCTTATAAGTTAATTATAAGAATGAACCACCTCTTATAATTAATTTATAATGTCATTTTCTCTCATAATTTACACATTTACAACTCTTATAAGTTAATTATGACTTATAAGATAATTATAAGACTGAAATTGGAGGAGGGAGAGATCGCGCCATGTTGTGGGGCGATCGCACCTAAAGACCAGAAGTCACCGCGTGATCACACCATGTTGTGGGGCGATCGCTCCCAATTAGGCGGGGGGAGGGGGTGTCTGGGGAATTTGAATATGGGGATAACTCCTTATTTGGAATTTTAAAAAAAGTTTTCTTTAAGAAGAAAAAAAAATCTAGACATAGGGGTTCTAGGGAAATTTTTCCTTTATTTTTTTTGGAGAATATATGTAATTTTTGTGAGAGAATTAGAATTATGGTCACATTTGAAAATTGTGGAATAGTTTGTCAACTCTCAACGAATTACTCCTCCCAATGAACACAAAATTTGGGGAGAAACGCGTTTCTCCGTCGATTATGGAGAAACGGGGCTAAGTATGTCACATCATACTTATAACAACTGATATCCTTTTCAAAGCTTCTGGATATCCAGAAGCTTGAATATGGATATCCAGAAGCTAGCTTCTGGATATCCAGAAGCTTTGGAAAGGATATCTAGAAAAAATATTTAATTTCTGGATATCCTTTCCAGCTTCCTGATATCCATATTCAAACTTCGGATATCCGTACTTTCAGAAAGATATCCAGAATCGCAAGTATGTCGCGCGACATACTTAGCCCTGTTTCTCCGGACGCAACAGAGAAACGCGTTTCTCCCCAGACCGACTCCCCAATGAATTACTCTCCGTCTTACTTCTGGTTTAAGTTTCATATTTTTCCTTTTAGTTTGTCTCAGTTTTCGTTTTTAGTTTGTTTCTGTTTAAGGCTCCGTTTGTTTGAGATTAAATATTTTTTGAAAAATGTTTTCCTTATTTTTTGATGTTTGTTAAGCACCGAAAAATGGAGAAAATATTTTCTCATTTTTCTAAATAAAATGACTTACAGATTTTTCATAATTAAAAATTTTCCGAAAAATGGTAACACTTCACACACATACACCCCCTAACTTTTCATACACCCCACGTTACTCACCCCACATCTACCACCCCCTACCCCATCCCCTCATAAAAAAATTATTTATATTAAAATTATTTTTTAGAATTTCCCCTCCTCCCCCCTCTCTCGGGTAAAAAAAATAAATTAATCATTCTAAATTTATTTTTAACAACTCCCCACTCCCACCATCACCACCACCTCAAAATCAAAAAATATTTTTTTATTCATTTTAAAATTATATTTTAACAACTCCATCACTCCCAAACAATTTTTTTATTCATATTAAAATTATTTTTTAACAACCTTCACCCCCCCACCAACCCACCCACCCACCCCCTCCCATGCTCAAACTTTTTTTTACTCATAATTAAATTAATTTATTTTTTAACAACTTCCCCACGCAACCCACTCCCCTACTCTCGGCTACCCCCTATCCCCCCCGCACTCTCAGCTACCCACCCCACCCCACACCCTACTCTATCACCACCCTACCCTACCCCATCTTACACCCACCCCACCCCTACTAACCCCCACCTCCATCACCCTATTTCACCCTATCTCTTTCAACTTATTTCAAATTGTGTTTTTATTGAAAAATATTTTTCTTTAATTTATTAAACAAATGAAAACATTTTTCGGAAAACATTTTCCTTATCAAACAGTCGAAAACATGTTTATGTCATTTACCGAAAAACATTTTCATTTTTCGAAAAATATTTTTTTTATTTTTCGTAAGTCGTTTTACGCGAAACAAACATAGCCTAAAATTTAATTGTTTTATATTCTAAAATTATACTTATAATAACAATCTCTCCAAAACTAGATCCAAAAAAGAGTCTTTGTAAATGAATTTCAATATTGGATCCCAAACACTCTTGTAGCAAAATCTTCATGTGGAGATCCATTTTAATTCATGCAGCAAATGTTGGGCAGTTTTGGAGGATTGATAATCAAGATCTAATTTATGTACTTCCTTCATTTTAAAATGAATATTCAAATTTTATTTCAAGAGACATTATATGAAAGTAAGTGTTTTTTTATACATTTTAATGGCAAAAATGCATAAATATTATTCTTATCATCTTTCTAAACATTTACTTTTACGATAATAAAACGAATATTGATATATATATTTTTTTTTTGGTAAAAAAGCGTTTCGGGACAAAGTTATTTACAAAAAAGATATTCATTTTGGGATAAAATTTTATTTAATTTGGTTTAGAGAGAGAGAGAGAGAGAGAGAGAGAGAGAGAGAGAGGAAGTATCATTTTTGTGTATCACTCTGTCACAAATTGAATGTCATTTTTATCCCAAAATGAATGATTTTTTGAAACTTTACTTCAAATAACTTTGCCATAAATGATTTTTTTTTCCTAGTTCAATATATATTTGCAAAAATAAAATTTTGAAAATGGAAAGAAAGATATAATTTTTAATCTATTAAAAGTCAACCTTTTTACAATGACTTTTAAATTTTAAATAATCATCTATTTTTGGATGGAGGGACTAGGGAGTACTCCCTCCGTCCCATAAAACATTACCCCTTTTACTATTTTGGGCATCCCACTTTAAAGTCACACTTTCCTAAAAAGGAAATTTTTTAATACTTCTTTATTCATGGGACCCACTTGTCATACTCACAACACTTTTCAAATTTACTATTCTCTCCACTCATTCTCTCTCCTCCCACTCACAACACCTACTTTAATAACATTATTCCTTATTTTCCGTTTTCAACAGTAAAGGAGTAAAGTTCTATGGGACGGAGGGAGTATATTGTTTATCATTATTAATCTAATAATTTAATAACTACTCCCTCCGTCCCGGTCGAAATGTCCCAAGTTTCTATTTTGGGCGTCCTATTTAAAATGTCTCATACCCAAAAAAGGAAAGTTTTTTCACTATTCCACTCACTCATTCTCTCTCTTACTTTATTTTTACACTCACAACATTCTCTCTCCTAACTATTCCTCCCACTCATTCTCTCTCATATTTAATTTTTCATACTCACAATATTTAAACTTTTCTCTTTCTTACAACACTTTCTTTAATTTTCGTGCAATTGTCCTTTTCGGACACTTCGGCCGGGACGGAGGGAGTATTATTTATGATCTCAAGATGATTGGGGTTTGATATGGAATTTCAATTTTTTCATATTTCACAATTATGGTACAAATAATCATTTCTTTAGCAAATAATAAATTCAAATGCATTCACAATTAAAAAAAATGACATCTATATCTATATATATATAATAACAAGATCTTGGTAATTAAAGGGGGATTGAGGGACATTTTAGTCTTTTCACAGGATGGCAAATTGGCAAAAAAATGGGCTGAAATGGGAGGTGGCGAGCAATGATTGGTGAGGTTTTTTTTTTTTTTTTTTTTTTTTAATCAAATAGGACACGTGTCGGGCGTAGAGGGAAGGGTAATTTGGACTTTTCTCGGGCGCGTGTAGGATACGCGCCGACAAAGGCGCGTTTTGCAGATACTCTTTTTTTTTTAAATTATATTTGCCACGTGGCGGAATGCGATTGGTTTGGAAGGATTTTAGAAAAAAAAATTATCCTATTTCTTTGACCTCATTTATTTTATAATAAAATATTTTTTTAAAAAAAAATTTTACACCAAAATTCATAATTTTTTTCCCTCTTTAAATAGAGACTTCTTTCATTTGATTTGGACACAGAAAAAAAATCCTCTTTTTTAAATACTCCCTCCGTCCCAATAAGTGCTTCACCCTTTTGAGTGGGCACGCAAATTATGGTAATGGGAGGAAAAAAAAATGTTGTGAGTGGAGAGAATAGTGAATATTCTTTGCCAAAAAAGGAAAGGTGAAGCTTCTAACGGGACGCCCTTTTGGGTAATTAGTGAAGCTTTTATTGGGACGGAGGGAGTATAAACTTCGTAATTATCCTTTGCTAAATTTTCAATTTCTTTTTAGTGAAATTAATTAAGTGTTAAGTATTTTTTAATTATAAATGATAATAATAATAATAATAATTTTAGTAATTAAAAAATAAATTATTTTGTACTAAATTCATTATTTTTAAAAAAAATTACACCAAAATTCATAAAAAAAAATCTCTATAAATAGAGACTTCTTTCATTTGATGTTGACATAAAAAAAATATCCTTCTTCTTTAAATATAAATTTCTTAATTATGCTTCGCTAATTTTTCAATTTCTTTTTTGTCAAAATTTTCAATATATATATACAGTATATATATATATATATATATATATATATATATATATATATATATATATATATATATATATATATATATATATATATATATATATATATATATATATATATATATATTGAAGAATAGTAGTGATTTTTTTTTTTGTCTTATTTACTCTTTTATATATAGAACTTAAAACTCATATTAGTTTCTTGGTTAAATTTTTTCATTAATTTGAAACTCATATTAGAAGTCAATATAATATAGTTTTAGCAATAAGCATAAAATAATTAGTTATAAATCGCTGTCTCTCTCTATATAAAAAGACTTGCTTAAGTTTTAACATCTATGGAGGGGAAAAAGATTACTGAAAATGAGTAGCTTATTTAAGAAGATTTGTACATTCATGTTAAATATACACATGTGCACACACAGTAAAACACATTAGAACAAAATATCAAGTAACTAAATGAGTTATAATCTCAATTTTTATGAAATGAAATAAATTTCTTTTATGAACACTTACCCAAATAAAGTGGATAGTAAATGATTTATTTTGATTTTTCTTTTTTTATTGGTTAAAATTATGAGAGCCGTAAATTACACGGGCAGAGGCGCGTGAATGCATTAGGATTTTTTTTTTTTAAATTGGACACGTGTCATCTGTATGTGGAAGGGTATTTTCGACATTTCTCTGGCGCGTGTACGTCACGCGCCGACAACGGTGCGTTTATGCAGTTTTTTTCCCTTTTACTTTTTAAGAATTTTGCCACGTGTCGCCCTTTGATTGGCTATCTGAATTTTGAATTTTTTACATCGTATTTCTTTACCCTCAATTATTTTATAATAAATTAATTTTTTAAACTTTTTTTTACACCAAAATTAATAATTTTTTTTCTCTTTAAATAGAGACTTTTTTCATTTGATTTGGACAGTTAAAAAAACCCTCTTTTTTAAATATAAATTTCTTAATTATCTTTTGTTAATTTTCATTTTTTTCAATATCTTTTTAGTAAAAATGAAATAAGTGGGAAGTATTTATTTTTTAATTATAAATGAAAATATATATGGTTATTTAATATAATAATAATTTATATCTATATATAAAGAATATAAAATAAAATAAATGTGGGTTTTGGTTTCTATTAAAGAATATAAATTAAAATAAAAGTGGTGGGATATAGGATGATGAGTTGAAATGGTGTTGAATTTTTATAAACAAAACAATTGTGTATTTATAAAATATATATGGTTATTTAATATAATATAATATATATATATATATATATATATATATATATATATATATATATATATATATATATATATATATATATATATATATATATATATATATATATATATATATATATATATATATATATATATATATATGGGGGATTGTAATGAATGTGAGTTTTGGTTTCTATTTAATAAGTGAGATGGGGTAATATGGTTATTGTGTTTATTTTAGTTCGATATATCAAACAATTTATTTATTTTTTTTTAAAAAAAATCTTTGAAGCATAGTAAATAAAGTATTAATAAATTTGTCAATTTTTCTCTTCGTCTCAAAGTTTTGTGTATTTATAAAGACGAATATCGGGAAAGATGGACATCATTTTTAAAATTTTGATTGAAGTGTATGTCAATATAATAAGAAATAAAGATAGTATAAATTTGTATTTTAAAATAGGGAGAGGAAGAAGTGGGTTGAGTTTGATGAGAAAGTGGGGGGTTTGGGAAAATTTATTTTCATTTAACCAAATTGTTAGTATTTTTAGAATTTTTATTTTTCTCCTAAAAACTAAATAAGTTACATTGAAAATAAATATCATAATTATGTTCATAATGAGTTAATGTAAATAAATATGACATAATTTTTTTGATGTATAAGCATGAGTTAATCGGAAGTTTCCATTTGAAAAAGAATGATATTAATTTTTTTTTGGCCTAGCCTTGGCCTAGGCTTTTATCCCACATAGAAAAAAAAAACAAAGTAAGATGGGTTGCTTTGGTTATATAATGAGAATGAAGCTTAGCCAAGCATGCATGGTTCGTCCGTGGCTTTATCCAATGGGCGGCTTGGCCTTGACCGGCCGTGGCCTTGGTTTTGACTTTGTATTTTTTCAAAAAGTAGGTCAAATAAAGTATTTGACCTCGAATAATTCGAATTTCAATTTTGAATGAAATATAAATAATTTTTTATATGTAAATACAAATTGAATACGAATAAGAATCAAATTTTATATTTGAATACAATCTCTCGGATGTAACACAATATTTATTGTAGTGACCTTCAATCTGATATTTTTACTCATAATATATGTTACAAATATTTTTTTTACAATTTATACAAACATCTCTATTTCTTTTGTATTCGTTTAGATTTTGATCAGTTATTCGTTATTAACTGTCCGTGCATCGCACGGGGGTTAAACTAGTTCATCTTAACAACTTCTTTTTCTTTTGTTCTATAAAATATTCTCATTTGTTTGTTTTTACTTTTTAAATATTAATAAATTTTATGTTTAAATTTAAGTGGTGAAAATAAGTGAATATTATTAATATACAAAAATATACTCCCTCCGTCCCGCTACAAATTGCACACTTTCCTCATTGGGCGTCCCATTACAAATTGCACACTTCCTAAAATGGCAAAGAATGTTTACTATTTCTTCCACTCATTCTCTCTTCTACATTATTTTAATACTCACAATACTATTATAATTTACTATTCCCTCCACTCATTCTCTCTCCTATTTTACTTTTATATTCACAATATTTATATCATTATTTTTTTTCTTAATCCTCACGCAAACAGTAACTGTACAATTTCAAGCGAGACGTAGGGAGTAGTTAATATGTATGATATGATAATTTAGTCTAGTGATTTGATATAATGTTCGGTATAATGATTTGGTTTGACGGTTTGATATTAAGGTTCAATTAGGTGATTCGTTATTACAGTGTCGGTGTCAAATCGTGATTTGGTTTAATTTGGCTCGGTTTGATTTTATTTGGAAGATCGTATCACAAAGAGGTGGTCTCCCATGAGAATAAGGGGATCCGTCTCAAGCATGAGACTGGTCGACCCATGACACATGGGGCATGATCCATCACGTGGCAGCCTCTTATAGGCCAATTTTTTTTTCTTTCCAGGACCCATGGGTCCGACTATTACTTTAATGTATACAAACTATTACTTTATATGCATAGGGAAAAATACTATTACTTTTCTGTATATATGTATTACTTTAATGTATACAAACTATTACTTTATATGCATACAATTATTACATTATGTTATAGTAACTATTACTTTTCACAAACCGAAAAAAAAATATAAAAATTAATTTTTATTTTTTTTTTGGCTTATGAGAGGCTGCCACGTGTTAGGATCGGACCATGGATCCTGGAGCAATTTTTTTTTTTTTGGCGGGTCATGAATCCGACCCGTCTCTTGGGCCTATGAGAGGCTGCCACGTGGCAGGGTTGCCCCCTGGGTCATGAAGCTGGTTCAATGGGCTGGGTCATGGGTTAAAAATGACTCGTTTTATCCATGAGACGAATCATAGTGTTCTCACATAAATTTTTGCCTATCACAAATTAAATCGAACTATGTAATTTATCAAAATGAAAATGAGACCGAACCAAATTATTTATGAATGAAATTGAACAACTCGAACCCCTTACAAGAGAGTACTCCCTCCGTCCCTAAATGTTTGTCACATTTCCCCTTTTTCTTTGTCCCAAAAAGTTAGTCTCATTTCCAAAATTAAAGCTTCAAAATCACTAAATTTTCAAAACTTGTAACATTTAGGGACGGAGTATTACATAACGGCGGTATATATTATCAATAATTTTCAAAGTGTTCGTAAAAATAACCAAAATTAAAGCTTCAAAATCACTAAATTAAAATGTTTGAAAAGTCAAATGGGACAAACATTTAGGGACGGAGGGAGTATTAAATAAACATTTGCTGGTCCGGAACGGCAAATAGCCGAGAAGAAAAATCTAGCATAGTGTTCGTGGTTATAACTACCAGTCTACCACCAACGCCGCCGCTCGAGAAAAGCCACCGAGGAGAACTCAACTGGTAAGCTCTCCCCTTTGGTCTTCACTTTTCACCCATCCTTTTTTCGTATCTCCTTTTGATGGTTAGAGTTCATGGCTTCCAACCTGGAGGTCATGGGTTCGATTCCCCCACCAGTGGTTAGAGGGAATGACATTGCCCTCCCTAGCATAGCTAGGCGCCTCTGTGAAGTGCATCAAGGGGGTAGCGGTGAAATGTGTTGATCCCCTTCTTTGAGTAGAGAAAAAAAAAAAAAAAAAAAAAAAAAAAAAAAAAAAAACATGTTCGACGAATTTACCCAATGAATCCCCCAATGTCATGCCTGCTTGATTTCGTCTGTTAACATTCTATTACTGTGATCATTCATTACCTTTATTTATTCCTTTCTGTTTTCTTGTTTCATTTGAAATTTCCGGAAAACCCTGCTATGTTCATGATTAAATTACTAATGGGCGCGTTCTGCTGCTGTCAGTAATGAACTCGTTTGCTTTGCTGATTATACTCCCTACGTCCCAAAATGAATGACCATTTTGAATTTAAGGATCATTTCGATAAAATGAATGACCATTTTGAATTTAAGTATAATTTTGAAAAGGGTTATTTTTAGTAGAAAAAACTCACAAATATTCTTGCTATTCACTTTCACCATTTTGAATTTAAGGATAATTTTGAAAAGGGTTATTTTTAGTAGAAAAAACTCACAAATATTCTTGCTATTCACTTTCAAACTTTTAGTTTTGCAAATATATAATGAACTAAAAATCATTTAGGGACAGATTTTTGAAGAAAAAGTTTTATAAGGTCATTCATTTTGAAACAAAAAAGTCATTAAATTTTCTCTCTCAGAGAGGAGTACATGTAAGTGTCAGTAGTTGACTTTCTATCTTATGCTGATAAGCTTCCCGCCAAAATAGTACTGGTTTTCATCATTCTTTATAATGATTCTCACCTCTCCACCCCACCAATACCCACACACACAACACACAAGAATGCTGCTTATGTAGTTGTGTGTACAATTTGGAATTTCTTATGTTTCTATTTGTACTTTTTGTTGCTGAGATGTAAACTATGATGTTAAGGCTGAGTTTAGGTTATTAATTTGATTCCTAATACTTTCGTTGTCTATTTGTTTTGGACCTGCACAAACTTCTCTTTAAAGGGCCATATTATAATAGGAAATCATGAATTTTCCGGCAAAAGATAATGAAGATCATGGCGAGATTTTTCTTGATGATGATGACATCCTAGAAGAAATTAACGTCGATGAAGAAGGTCTTTTCCTCTCTTTATCTTTGTGTGTGCATATGTAAAGGCTTTATTTTCCCTGTTATTGCATTTTAGCATCATGACATCCTTTTTGTTTCAGATCTCCCAGATGCGGACGACCCTGCGGGTTCTGATGATGAAAGTTTTGGTGCGAATAATTAATCTCTATGATCTGTGTACTTTACTTGGAAATTATTTGGATAATTTTAAAGGTCTCTCTTTTTGTATGAAATGATATGTGTTTGTCTATCTTCTACTTTTTGTTTGATTTGTCTTTCATGGTGCCGAGGCAGTGCCTAATGTTTTCTTCTTCATTTATGTATACCAGATGAAGCTGATGACTCCATGCACATTTTCACTGGGCATACTGGTAGGTATCCTTGATTTTAATAGACGCTAGACAGAACGAGTTAATGATATCTTGTATTTTCTATTTGATTGCTCGGTATCGCAGCGAGAGTACATAAATGGAGTGCATCTACTTTTACTTGCATTGACTTCAAACTACAATATTGCAAACTCAGTTACCTTACTAAGATTTTCCTCGAGCCTTACATTGTACTTTTGAGGTTCTCACGTGCCCTATGGACCATCCACCTAGGAAATGCCACAAATCACACTACTTTATGGAACTTTCAATGATACTAGCAACAATACTAGCTTGCTTTTACGTAGATATTATATGAAATGGGTGTGGGAGGCAGAGGTGCAGAGCCCAATAGTCATATCACTTTCATCAGTTAGTAGAATTTTCATATGCTATTCCTGAGTGAAATACAAAGAACAATTCATCTTTATAATCATAGAGGATCCTACAGATAAAACATGGAGTGTACTGAAACAAACCTCGATCATATCATGCAATCATTTAGAGAACTAAACCCTCTCAAATGATGTCCAACCCTTGATCCTGTGCATGAGGTGTTTTAGTATTAATAGCTCATAAAAGTTAAGTACAGGTGGCTAGTGGCTCCCCGTTTCAATTTCTGCATTTCATATTCTGTCCTATATTGATTTGCTTCTGTCAGAAAAAAATGTTATGTGCTTCAAATCAAAATGATAAGTGGGAAACTGGAGAGAATAAAGGATTGGTACAAGAAAAGGGGAACCTTTCTTGCATTTGCTCTAATATGCTTTGTAGTCTACGAGTTATATGTTTGGTATGGTGGTTCTCGTTTGGTACCATAATGTCTACTCCCTTAACCTGTGATGTGAAACTCCTTATACCATTGCTAGAAACTCACGTCCCTCCTATGAAATTTGTCCAAGAATGTGAGTTGCATTTTTGTTTGTTGAATGGAATCCAACCCATTGACCTAGACAGTGTGTGATCTCGGTCACTATGCATCATACTACTGCAAGGTGGCCAAATAACTTCATCTTGTTTCTTGTGATGTAGGTGAATTGTACACAGTTGTTTGTAGCCCAACAGATGCTACATTAGTTGCAACAGGGGGCGGAGATGATAGAGGTTTCCTTTGGAAGGTTGGCCAAGGAGATTGGGCTTTTGAGCTACAAGGTATGCGCAAATCTCTAAAGCAATTAGTAGTATTCTTTGATCTATTCGTAAGCCTATTCTTAAAAATTGAGGTTCGTTTCCATTATCCCTCCGTAGTTCATGATAAAAGAAAAAGTTAATGATACACATTAGGATGCACCAAATGAATTTCAGTGATCCAAAAGTTTTCGCAAGCATTCTTGGTCGAAAAACAAATACGAAGTAGTCTTTGTTTTCTGCTTAATGATTACCTCTGCTCACCAATGAAAACCAGATTCTCTTCTTTCTTTAGATGTTTGTGAGATGAAACCCTCTTTTTGCAGGTCATACAGATACAGTGTCTTGTTTAGTGTTTAGTGCTGATGGGCAACTTCTTGCATCGGGAAGCTTTGATGGGCTTATTAAAGTGTGGAAGATACCTTCAGGAGATCTTTTGTGCACACTTGACGGTCCTGGGGCAGGCATTGAGGTGATACTTGTTTATTGTTTTGCATGAGTTGTGAATCCTTTACTTGGATTGAATATGAACTATGAGACTGTTCAGTGGGTCAGGTGGCACCCGAAAGGACATTTGGTCCTGGCTGGCTCAGAGGATTCAACTGTTTGGATGTGGAACGCTGATAGGAGTGCTTATCTTAATACATTTCAAGGTCATGGAAGTAGCGTCACTTGCGGAGATTTCACTCCTGATGGTACTATTCCCCCCCCCCCCTAAAAAATTGGTTAAGGTTTTTTTCTTCTTATAGGATAATTCGTTGAAATTTATATTTCCTGTTTTTCACCTTCTCTTTTTTTGAACTTCAGGTAAGACAATTTGTACCGGTTCAGAAGATGCTAGTTTGAGGATTTGGAATCCAAAATCTGGAGAAAACATTCATGTCATTAGAGGTGGGGATTTGAAATTATCCTTGAAGGTTACTGTCACTGCATTGCGTGTTAGGTAGCTGCTAAGTTAGACTTCGTTGGCCCATCAATTGATTCCTCATGATCCAGCTTTGAGCAAGTCAGCTCCTATTAAAGCTTTGAGATGAGAATAACAATTTTGCATTTGATTTAACATTCCAAAAATATAGACATATGATGACCCAACTCACTTAAGATACTTTGCTTAGACTTGAAGTCATGTTCGTTAATCATTTTGTCTTGGTTTCTTCTGGATATAAAATAGTAGCATCAAAAAGTTCAAAATCATTCAAATTTGAATAGTTGAACAATATGTTGGACGTGGATTAAGGCAGTAGTGAAAATCCATTCGTTGGAGGCGTTAACTACATTTTAATTTGACATGGCCATGCAGAAACAGAGCCAGTGAACAATGTGTTGCATGTTTACTTATTGCAACTACATTTTATTTTGTATTTGGTCATTCTTAGCATGGCTTTTGCAACATCCTTGAACACGAGTATTACTAAACACATTGGGCCTGAAACAGGAATCAGAATGAACTGCCATGTAATGTCTCCAATAGAATAATAATAACGATTAAAAAAGATAAGTGTTTTTATATGGCTAGCAGAGACAGAGGCAAATGGCAAACACAGCTGTATGAGAAGCACGGACATTGTGCTCTTTCTATTAATTTTTGTGTTCTCTCCATAAAATTGCTGAATTATTCAAACTCATATATTTTGTGACCTAGTCATAACAGTCACATATATTACCATAAAGCTCCACATTTGACATGAAATTACAGGCTGAATTCGAACAACTACTGCATTACTAAAGCACTAAAGCTTCACTTGACTTCTTCTTAAATGAACTTTGTTACTTAGTGGTCCAATCCAAGCACCCTGTTCTAGAAACACCAAGTGTGATGATATAAGCCTCTGCCATTCATTTGGAATAGTAGAAATAAAAGGCAAAGGATGCAAGAGAGGGATGCAGTCACTCCTTTTTACAGAATCTTTCTTGCAGTATCTCTATCTTCCTGCTTGTCAATGCAAGATTGGATCACTCTTTCTTTACGGAAGTTTTTTGTACTTTCTCATTCAGTTTGATTCCATGTGACTGTAGGATTTGAACATTATTATTGACACATGACCTTTCTTCTTAAGGTCATTCATATCACCTTGAAGGATTGACATGCTTGACGATAAGCTCTGACTCTACTCTTGCTCTCACCGGTTCAAAGGACGGCTCTGTTTACATAGTGAATATAGCAACTGGGAGGGTCCGTGTCCTTGTCATATACATACCCTTTACTTGAGTTTGTTTATTACTCCCTCCGTCCAGGGATGATATTCCCACTTTTTTTGGTGTTACTTTGAGCAATAATTTTAGGTGAAAATCTAAAACTTCTTACTAATAGTATTTATAATGTTGTATCAATAACAAGTTTTAGAGTTTCATTAAGATAACTAAATGAAATTATTGCTCAACGTTCAACAAAAAAAAATGGGAATATCATTCAAGACGGAGGGAGTAACTTGTACAAAATTGACAGAGACTCGATTCAGAAAATTTATTTTGTTTATTTTATTTTCTCTAACACAGGTCGTTAGCTCTTTACAATCGCATACGGACTCAATTGAATGTATTGGGCTCTCACTAAGGTATTCCATCTCTCTCTCTTCCTCCAACTTCCTTCCGTATCATCTGTCACTTACGTTACTATTAAGAATGCTTTTTCACTGAATAAGAGGTATGAAAATGATAACTGTAATGCACAACTAGAATAAGGTGTAAAACTATGATTTAGGGAGTATGGAAAAGCTGCAGAGAACAGCTGCGTGGGCACATGTCTACTCAGATGAGTGTGTCATTACATGGCTTAGTTTTTTGAGTCAGGAAATAGGGAGCTTGTTAATTACCCCCTGCATTTGCCATTTTTATTTGTCCCAAAAAGATAGTCTCATTTCCAAAATTGATAGGTTGAAGTCATTGAACTTCCATAATTGCCCAACAAGGAAGAAGAGGGAGAGAAAGAGAGTAGTGTCCATTGAGAATACTTGCTCGGGGAGTAATGGAGTAATAACTAAACTTCATCAAGGATAGTGATGTAAATGAAAATAGGTTGTTAAAATGTTTGAATAGTCAAATGAGTATCATTATGGGGCGGAGGGAGTATATTTTATATATCTCTGTGCATGATATATATCTGTGACTGTGTCATCATGTCTTAAAAGTTCAATATGTGATGTTAGGCAGTGATGTCTGCATCTAGAAATTGTAGTGTTGAACAGATTGGAAATTTGCCATGCCATCCTGATTCTCTTCTTTTTGGGTGGCTAACTCTGATTGGTATTCCCTCCATCCCGGAAAGATAGTCTGATTTTGTTTTTGATGGTCAACACCAGTGAATTTTGACCATAAAAAAACAAATAGGACTATCTTTTGGGATGGAGGTAGTAGGATATAGGGTACTGCTGATGCCCTTGTCTATCGTTTTCCGGGTGGTGGTGCTTGTGAGTTGAGAATAGCATGAAAGCTGTATTACAAGGATTCAGGTATAAGAATTGGGTGAGCTCAATAGTGTAAGCATCAAAATTTATGTGTCATAGTAACACAGAAGAGTTCAGCACTCTTTACATTTTTCTTGTTAATAATAAAAGAATAGTGTTCTAGATGATTGGTAGTGTTTTAAAGGGCGATTCACTCTATTTGAAGAACTTAATCAATGAAAATTTATACAGTAGACAGTGGGTTGATCATAAGCAATGGGAAACATTGTGCAACATAACTAATTACCTTTTCTGTGTAATAAATATCTGAAGAGTTTTATCTTAGATATTCAACTTTTTTTTTTTCTAATGAATTACTTGCAGCGCTCCTTGGGCTGCAACAGGCGGCATGGATCAGAAGCTCATAGTCTGGGATCTACAGCACTCTTCTCCACGGTGCACCTGTGATCATGAGGTCTTTCTGAAGCTTATCTTCCTTCATAACCTAACATTCATATCAAACATATCTTGTTGTTTTCTTTTCAATGAAGTCAATTTCATTCTTGAGTGAACCTCAAGATCTTACGTCCTGTTCGAATAGTCATTGTGGATCACGTTCTTAACTAGGTTTTCATCCTTTTTCTTTAAAACTTTTTTCCAAAGATTCATTGGTGATATTTCATTGAGATGCAATTTATGCGTACTTTTTTATCTTAGAACTTTCTTGGCATCTTGCTATGTTCAATCAGTCAGGAATCATCCACTTTCAAACTTCCTGACAAAACGTCTATTTGATAACCTTCCAAGCCCCGACATTGGATTTGAAAGAACAAAATGAATTTCGTGGAACAAAAATTACACTTCCAGTTTTAAGTCCCATGCCTTGGTATTGGGTTGCAAGCATACCCTGGGTTGCATACGCTAAGTGATTTATATTAGTGTAGTTCACGCTATTCCCTCCTCCCCTCTTCTCTTCCTGCACAGACACATATTCCCTCCGTCCCATTTGAAATTGCAAAAAAAAAAAAAAAACCCGACGTGCATGGGATTTAAGGAGAAATATATAATATTAAGGTGTTGTGAGTATGAATAGTGGGGTAAAGATTATTAGTGGGATAAAGAATAGTAAGTGAGTTAATTGGTGTGAGTATGACAAGTGGGTCCCATTAATTAAAAAATAATAAAAAGTTTCCTTCTATAGATTTTGCAATTTCAAATGGGACGGGAGTCTATAGCAGTAGATTTTCCTTTTTGGCTTGCATGCATGCATGATTCATATATTGAGTAGATTTTTCCGCTGTCAAAACTAAGTTTGCCTCCCCGAAAGTAGATTTTATCTAGTGTGGTATTGTCATCCATATGTAATGTACATTTCAGTTGCTTAATTTTTCTAGTCGATTTCTCTTGGCCTTGGCAGGAAGGGGTGACATGCTTGACATGGCTAGGTGCAACCAAGTACTTAGTAACAGGCTGTGTAGATGGGAGAGTAAGAATTTGGGATAGTCTCTCCGGAAACTGTGTTAAAACCTTCAACGGACACTCTGCTCCAATTCAATCCCTGTCAGCATCTGCGAATGGAGAATTTCTGGTCTCAGTCTCACTCGATGCAACTGCCAGAGTATTCGAGATCCAAGATTTCCGTTGAAACGACTAAAATTTCTTCAAACAATGAATGCCAATGGTCCCGGACCCGGACCCATCTTGTGGGACATGAGGTATTGTATTTGTGTTGAACATTGAATTCTAGGAAGTCACGAAATGCACAAGTGAAGTCTTCTCAAGAAGATGTTGGAATATTTGCATAAGTGGTGTTGAAGTTCATAGTCATATTACCTTGGTGGGTGTTTGGCTTGGAATGAACGAGGCATAGAGGAAAATCACGTCGGAGTCTCTGCCTTCGTGCGCGACCGCGCTGAGCTCTGTGAGCGGCCGCGCTGGTCTGACGAAGGTTCTCCAAAATTGCCTGTCAAGGTGCGCGGTCGCGCTTAGGCCGAGGGCGGCCGCGCTAGTGACGGGCTGGTGAAATTCCTGGGCCGAATTAAATCAGTTTTTAGGTTTAATTAAGCCTAAAACCTAATTTAGACCATATGTATAAATACTCTACTTCTCCCAGCCGTTTTTGGTGATTGAATATTGAAGAGAAACACAATTCTCTTGCTTTGATTCAAAGATCAAACACTCCCGTTCATAGAGATTCGTTCGTGAGATTCAAGGCGACTGAGATAGGACCGCCGGTGACTACCTACCTGTGTGCTATTTTGTGGTACGTAGTTCGTGATCGTTTTATCCTCGGAGAAATTTGCCTGTACCTGAGTTGCACCAATTGGGGGCAATATTTTCTCTTAGGACAGTCTTCCTAAGGCGACTCGATCAAATCACGATAAGTTTTCTAACCGTTTGTTTTATTGTTTCTGTCTGTTTTCCTGATCCTGTTCCTTGGCTTTCGGTTTTGCTATTGGCATCTTAATTGGTACGTTTTGACTTGATCAATAAAATCCCCTACTGTTGATTAAATTGTTGTTTAATCTGTGGTGCTTATTAATTTAATTTCCAACAAATTTCCTAAGAGAAAATAGTATTTTATTTGATCATGTCTGGTGGTTCCTCTAGCTCTCCCTTTAAGTCCCTAGTTGACACCTCCGATCTTCCGGAGAAGTTTGGTGGCAAGAACTTCAAGCGTTGGTCCGAACGCACGAAGATCCGCCATCACCAAGGGCATATGCGGTATGCTTGACATCCAAATGTCCTACTCTGAATGGTGATGATCCTGTTAGTGTGGCTGCGGTTAAACTGTGGAAGGAGCAGGACGATGTTGTTCGAGGATGCATTCTGTCAGCTTTGTCGAATGCACTCTTTGATGTTTATTGCTCTGCTCCTCTCACTACTGCGTCACTGTGGGACTCTCTTTCCAAGAAGTACAGCACCGATGAATCCGGTGTGGAAAAGTACCAAGTGGGAAGGTTCCCGAATTATCACATGAGTGAGGGCAAGTCGGTTACCGATCGAGTGCACGAACTCCAAATCATTTTGCAATCACTCAAGGATGCCGACACGGGACTTCCCGACAAGTTCGGTCATGGCTATCATTGAGAAGTTTCCTCGATCTTGGGGAGAATTTGGTATGACCACTCGAAGCATCGTCTTGGAAGCTTGTCACTCAATGAGTTGATGAATGCAATTGCGATTCGGGGAGGTGCATAACGGTAACCAACCAAGTGTACTGTGGAGGCTTTGCTAATATGATAACTTAGGTAAAAGCAAGTTTAAAGGAAAAGGTGTGAAAACTTCTAAGGATAAAGAAAACCATGATAAGCTTAAAGTTAAGAAAAATAACTTTAGGAAGCCAAAAGCAAAAATGCAGGCTACTTTGGAATTGTGGAGAAGGTGGACACTTTTCTAGGGCGCCCGTCGAAAGGAAAAGGACCACAAGCCTCTGTCGATGACAATCCTGCTGTCAACGTGGTGTTGGGTCCGAAGGATTATGATGATCCCGACTCGACGCACTTTGGAGTTGACGCTACGACCTGCCAATGTTACAAAGTATGTAACTTCTTGTCTGAACTCTTTTCGTCTATGAACCCAGCGAGTGGCTAGTTGTGGCTGGGGCAAATGTGCACGTTTGTGCTTTGATAAATTGCTATTTGTGTCTTACCGGCTGGCCGTGGTAGATCGATGACGATGGGGAATTCTAGTCTTTGCAAAGGTGCTTGGGGCGGACGCGTGGACCTGAGGTTTCCCAATGGGCGCATTCTTACCTTGCATCGAGTGTATCACGTTCACGACATTCGTCGCAACATTATTAGTGGTTCTAGTCTAGTTAGGGAAGGATTTGAGATTTCATTTAAGTGTAATAAGGTTATTATTTTGGATTCTCGTAGTTTTGTGGGGAAAGGTTATTCCTCGGATGGTTTATTTAAAATTAGAGTTGAAGCGATGTTTGTTCGCACAACAATAATTTTAGTTCTATTGATTATCCTGTTTCTTATTCCATTGAATCTTCAAATGTTTGGCATGGTCGTTTAGGACATATTAATTATGATTACGTGAAAAGAATGATGAATTTAGATATTATTCCTAAACATGCTATTGATAAAAGTTCTAAATGTCATGTATGTGTTGAAGCTAAATCTACAAAAGGTCCGTTTAAAACGGTTGTGAGAAATTACGAAATTCTAGATTTAGTTCATGCGATATTTGTGAATTTAATGGTGTGTTGACCAAAGACAAAAAGAAATACTTTCTCACCTTTATTGATGATGCTAGTAGATCTTGTTATGTGTTCTTGCTTAATTCTAAGGATGAAGCATTAGATAAATTCATTATATTTAAGAACGAAGCGAAAACCTGGCGGCAAGAAACTTAAACTAAGTATGTCCGATAGAGGAGGTGAATATGAGTCTAACCCCTTCATGTATTATTGCCAAGAAAACGGAATAGTACATGAAGAGACTCCTCCCTATACTCCTCAATCAAATGGTATTCTTTGAACGTAAGAATAGAACCCTTGCGATATGATTAACGGTTTACTCATAAGTTACGGATTGCCCAAATATATGTGGGGAGAGGCTTTGAATACGGCTTGCCATATTCGAATAGAGTCCCTCCTAAACATAGAAAGGAAAGTCCGTTTGAACTTTGGAGAGGTCGACGGGCTAGCTTGAAACACTTAAAAGTGTGGGGGTGCCTTGCAAAGGTACTTGTACCCGCACACAAAGGAAGAAGCTTGGACCTAAAGCTGTTAATGCTATCTTTATAGGTTATTCTGAAACAAGTTATGCATTGAGATTTCTTATTATAAAATCCGAAATTTACGGCATAGATGTGAACTCTATAGTTGAGTTACGTGAAGCAACATTTTTTGAGGATGTGTTTCCTATGAAAGACGGACTTCCTAAAGAATCCAACCCGACCACTAATTCCATTCTGCTCAGTAGAGGAGCTAACGAATGTGGGGGTTGATTCTAGTGCAACTCAATCGACGATGAGATTGAACCAAGAAGGAGCAAACGGGCAAGGACCACGAGGACTTTGGAAGTGATTTAATCACTTACAATGTCGAGGGTGATCCTCTAACCTTCAAAGCTGTATGGCTACTTCGATGCCAAGCGGTGGAAGGATCTTTGTTAAGAGTGAGATGGATTCTATTGTCTCTAATGGGACATGGGAATTGGTCGATCTCCCTCACAGTTGTAGCACGATAGGATGTAAGTGGGTCTTCAAAAGGAAAACCGAAACCGGATGGAACCGTTGACAAGTTTAAGGCTAGGTTAGTTGCTAAGGGATTCAAGCAAATGGAGGGAATAGACTATTTCGATACCTATTCGCCGGTTGCTAGAATGACTACAATCCGAATGCTTATCGCGTTGGCCTCTGTATATGATCTTCCTATCCATCGGATGGATGTTAAGACCGCCTTCTTGCATGGCGATCTAGAGGAAGAAATTTATATGGATCAACCTTGAAGGTTTTGAGGCCTCGGCAATGAGAGAAAGGTTTGTAAACTTGTTAAGTCCTTGTATGGGTGAAACAAGCCCCTAGCGATGGCATGAGAAATTTGATAAAATTGTCTCATCGTTTGGTTTTGTTACTAATGAGTTTGATAAGTGTGTCTATAGCAAGAGTATTGGTGATAGTAGTATTGTCTTATGTACGTATGTCGATGATATTACATTTGTTTGGGCTGATATGAGGATCATTAATACTACTAAGGAATTCTTGAAAAGTAAGTTTGAGATGAAGGATATGGGAGTAGCTAGTGTGATTCTTGGCCTTAAGTTGACTCGTTGACTAGTGGCATAACCATATCGCGATCTCATTATCGAAAGTGTAATTGAGAAATTTGGTTATAAGAATTGCAAAGTAGCTAAGACTCCATATGATCCTTCACCGCACTTACTAAGAATGAAAGTGGAGTACCGATGGCTCGGTTGAGATATTCTCAAATTATTGGAAGTTTGATGTATCTTGCCAATTGTACTAGACCGGATATTTCATACTCGGTTACTAGGTTGGCTAGATATACTCGATGTCCAAATAAAGCACATTGGGAAGCTCTTGATAGAGTTCTCGAAGTACTTGAAGGAACGATTTCCCTTGGGCTGCATTACGGTAGATATCCTTACGTGCTTGAAGGGTATAGTGATCTGTTGGATTGCCTTTAACTCAGGAGTTATGGGTACATGCGGGTATGTTTTCACCTTAGGCGGAGGCTGCGGTCGCTTGGAGGTCGACCAAACAAACTCTGTTGTCTAGGTCTACTTTTGAGGCCGAATTAGTTGCCCTTGACACTACGGGATTGGAAGCCGAATGGCTTCGAGGACTTATGTGCGAGTTGCCCGTGGTCGGCAAGCCCACGCCTGTTATCTCTGTACATTGTGACAACACCGCCACAATTGAGAAACCGAAAAGTGTCAAGTACAATCAAAACTAGAAGACACATCCAAATTAGATTAAAATCTATAAGGGATCTTGTGTCTCGGAAGGTGATAGTCGTTGATTATGTTGGTACCAAGGATAACACAGTGATCCTTTAACCAAAGGGCTAGAATTTGCTCTTGTTCAAAAATCTAGGTTGGGGATGGGATGAACCCCGTCTCGACTCAAACGCAGCAGCAACCCAATCTACCTGAGTGGAGATCCCACAAAGGAGATTCAATGTGGTAATAACAAGCCGTGGGGTGAGTCGGAGCACTAATAAATAGATTGACATGTTACATGTCCGAGTCTATCCCTGAATAGCCTAGAGGTGCTCATTCTTTGCTAATTTAGTAAAAGTTTGGAACTTTGAATGGGATCAAGTCTTTTAGACAAGATGTTAGCAGTACATCTTCTGAGATGCCCAGCTAAGTGAGTGTTGTTGTTGGCCGCAACTAGAGGAATTTGGGTTATTCCTTGAAAGCACTCATGATAGAGGATCGGGACGTATGGCTTATAAGCGTCAAGTGTTCGATAGAGGGCCTATCATAGCTTTTGTCGTGTTTGTTACCAAAGAAAGGCCTCTACATCCAAAGGCATCAGATTCAAGACACCCGTTCATCTGATCCTGTGGAGGTTTGCGTTGGATAACATAGGTAATGGTTCAAGCCGGAAGGTACCATTATTGAAAGCATGGCAATGGACAATCTGTACACGTCATATTTCTATGAACTTGTGGGGGATTGTTGGAATATTTGCATAAGTGGTGTTGAAGTTCATAGTCATATTACCTTGGTGGGTGTTTGGCTTGGAATGAACGAGGCATAGAGGAAAATCACGTCGGAGTCTCTGCCTTCGTGCGCGACCGCGCTGAGCTCTGTGAGCGGCCGCGCTGGTCTGACGAAGGTTCTCCAAAATTGCCTGTCAAGGTGCGCGGTCGCGCTTAGGCCGAGGGCGGCCGCGCTAGTGACGGGCTGGTGAAATTCCTGGGCCGAATTAAATCAGTTTTTAGGTTTAATTAAGCCTAAAACCTAATTTAGACCATATGTATAAATACTCTACTTCTCCCAGCCGTTTTTGGTGATTGAATATTGAAGAGAAACACAATTCTCTTGCTTTGATTCAAAGATCAAACACTCCCGTTCATAGAGATTCGTTCGTGAGATTCAAGGCGACTGAGATAGGACCGCCGGTGACTACCTACCTGTGTGCTATTTTGTGGTACGTAGTTCGTGATCGTTTTATCCTCGGAGAAATTTGCCTGTACCTGAGTTGCACCAATTGGGGGCAATATTTTCTCTTAGGACAGTCTTCCTAAGGCGACTCGATCAAATCACGATAAGTTTTCTAACCGTTTGTTTTATTGTTTCTGTCTGTTTTCCTGATCCTGTTCCTTGGCTTTCGGTTTTGCTATTGGCATCTTAATTGGTACGTTTTGACTTGATCAATAAAATCCCCTACTGTTGATTAAATTGTTGTTTAATCTGTGGTGCTTATTAATTTAATTTCCAACAGAAGAAGACCACATTAATGACATGTTTGGATCTTTGCTTTTGTACTATATATATTGCTCAGACATTAGTCATAAATACAAGGAAAAAAATAGACGCCCTGTTCGTGAGACCAAACACTGCCTTAATATTGTAGCAGAATGGGAATTGTTGTGACACATCACCATCTCTTAAGGCATAGAAAAAAAGTTTTGTCTGTCCACGTGAAGAACCCTCTCCTGTACATCTTACATTCTGCTTCATAATTTATTGACCTGGAATTGTTGGACCGGTTGGTCAAGATTGTTGGGATTTTTATTAAGGCTTCTTAAGGAAATAACAAAGAGAGATGAGAAAGATAACGGAAAATATAACGGAAATTGAAAAACAAACCACAAATAGTCGAGTCTTGTGTTTAACACAATTTTCGTAAGAAGTATTTGTCCCGCACAGGTGCTTACGGTTGATGACAAACTTCTCGTGAGATGACATGACTTCTAATTGTTAATAGGAGCACACCAAATTAACAATTTTAACGAACAATGGAAAGTTTGGAACTTTGGACTTGAAAGAATTTGATGCAACAAGATGAAATGATTTAGCTATGTTAATCTATCTCAAATGTGGGTAGAGAGGCTCAAATGACCGAATGTATATATTGAAATTCGGAGGGGGAGTATATAAGGAGAGTTAAGGGGTTTTGTGGCTTTTCCCTTGAAAAGTCACAACTTTTTGGGTATAACAGCACTTGCACGGCCGTGTCCAAGGAACTGCACGGCCGTGCAAGGCAATATGCACGGTCGAGTCCAAGGCTCTGCACGGTCGAGAGGCAAGGCAAGGCACGGTGCACGGCCGTATCCTAGACACTTGCATGGCCGTGCAGAAGCTTCTTCAGCCTGCTCATCAACCCTTTAGCCACAACAAGTCCAAATCAATTTTGGGATCAACCCAAATCAAACTTTGACCCAATATTTAACTCTTGTTAAGTTACAAATCATTTGTCATTAATTTCTCATTCACCCGAAAATGGTTTTGAGACAATAAATGAGTTTCATAATCTACACTAAATGTAGAATACATTTTTGTAACTTACTTCGTTAACAAATAACAAATTTCCGTTAGAAAGTTAGGTCAACGACAAGTCAAACTTAATTTTCGTTACCCATTTCCAACAAAGATGATGTCACATCTCTTTTTTACGCGAATAAGGGGTCCAGATTTGTTCAATCACGTGAAGATTTGTTAAAGCACGTGAGATCCGATGATCATTTTGTACCGTCTAACACATTTTAAAGGTACATTACCAAAAGAGGGAGACGTGACTTCATCCTATTTGTCCATTCTAGTGCTTCATTACATTGGTCGCTTCAACAATCCCATATTTCTAAGTTTTGCGCAGCAATGAACCAAGTATACTGAAACTGGGGTCATTCTTTCGGCCATGTTTTGAACTTTTTTTTTTTTTTTTCCATACTCCCTCAGTCCCGGCCGACTTAGGACTTTTTGCCATTTTGGACGTCCCACCCGATTTAGGACGGCCCAAAATGAAAACCTTAAATCACTATTCTCTCCACTCATTCTCTCTCCTACATTATTTTAATACTCACAACACCATTATAATTTACTATTCCCTTCACTCATTCTCTCTCCTATTTTTAAATTACACTCACAACATTTACCTTTTCCTTAATCCCCGTGCCATTTCAAAAAATCCTAAGTCGGCCGGGACGGAGGAAGTATATATTAAGGGTCATGATTGACATGCCAAATTTTTAGAAAAATGCACTTATTTGGATTTAGACGTGTCCAAACGGTTATAATCGCCGGTTAACGATTATAACCGCCGGTTAAAAAACCGTTAAAAATTAACTGTAACCTAACCGTGTACTAACGGTTACGGTTATAACCGGTTAACACGGTTTATCCGGTTAAAACGGTTAACTGAAGCCCCTTTTTTTCAGATTAGTCATTTTAACGAAATTTTTAACAGTTTCTGTTAACTTTTATCCTCTATATGCCCTCTTTTTTTTTTGAATAAAGAATACTATTTGAAATTGAGATGTTAGTTATTAGTGATTTTTTTTGGAAAAAGTTATATAGAAATTGACTGAAATTTCAAAAAATCAACTGAAATTTTGAAAAACTAACTGAACGTTAAAAAAATGACTGAAATTCTAAAAAACTAACTAGAATTCCTAAAAACTAACTGGAAACGTTAAAAAACTGACGGTTAATCCGGTTATAATCGCCGGTTATTTAAACAGTTATAACCGGTTAAATAACAGACGGTTATAACCGCCGGTTAGCCGGTTTGAAAAATTTGTAACCTTAACCGAACCGGTTAACCGCCGATTTCGATTAATCCGATTACGATTAAACCGGTTTTGACCGATTAGTTGACCGGTTAAAAACCGTCGGTTAGCCGATTAGATTTTGGATACGTCTATTTGGATATCGTATGTATCATGAAAAAATTGTACTAAAATTAATTATTTATTCAGAAACACAATATTTATTTTAAAATATGCCAAAAAAGAAAGCGTGAAATTTGTCACTGTGAATGTTTCAATTGAAAGAGTTGGCATGAATCATGTGAAGTGCATCAAATGTACCACTTATTTATTACATATATATATATATATACTTGTTCTTTCTCATTCTCCCAGATAATTAATTATTCCTCAACTTACCCTTTTCATCCTTGTATAAATATTTTGGGCAATCTCGATGTCATATCTGTTAGGTGAGAAAAGGTCGTGCATGTTGTCTAGTGAGCAAGATTTCATCTGTATGGGTGTTATGATTGCTCGTAGTAATATTGATCTACTAGAAATAAATGTGAATGATTTGAGTATATGTGTTAGTAATGTCAGTGATTCATTCGAGAATTCATTTTCCACATTATGCGAAGGCAAAAGAGTAGTAGAAATGATGATAATGTTAAATTCTTCTATCACAAAGAAAAGAGAATGAGAAGTGCGGAATGGGCGTACGCAATACAAAAATATTGGCCGATATTTGACGGTGGCTCTGGTGCATTTAGGAATGCATTGTGTAAGTTTGCAACGGAAGTGGGGTTTGATTTCAACTATGTGAAAAATGAACCTACTCGTATTACGGCTGTATGCTCATACAAAGAATCAAAAGGTTGTCCATGGAAGATACATGCCTCAATTGAAAAATGCAGTGGATATTTCTACATAAGGAAATATATCCACGATCATATATGCAAGGATGCGATTAGTTGTGATTTTGGGCAAAGGATGGGATGTGATGTTCTTTCCAGTGTTATCCGTGATAAGGTTAGAGATGATCCAAATGTTAGTCCTGCTTCTCTTGTAAAGTCGTTGCTAACAGAGTATGGCCTCACCGTTCATTACAAGGTTGTTTGGAGAGCTTGATTGAGAAGGCGAAAAACATTATTTTTGGTGAGGCAAAGTTTGCGTATAATAAGCTTAAAGCATATACGAGATAAAATTAGGGAGGTGGATCCGGATGGTTGTGTGAAGTTTGAGTCCGATCCCGTGACTTCTCGTTTCCGGCCGTTGCTTTTTGCATTTGGGGCATGTTTGCGGGGATTTAAGTTTTGTCGTCCCTTGTTATTTTTGGATGCAACATTTTTGACTTGGAATTTTTCGGGGTACCCTACTTGCAAGAATAAATAAAGATGGAGATAATGGTATGAGAATTTTATTATTAATGCTTTTAATTTTTTTTTTTTTATATGTTCCAGTTGATATAGGTTCATTCAGAGGTCTTATAACATATGTATATGATTATATGAGTACCTATACTAATTGATATAGGATTCTTCAATGGTCTGATAGCTTTATATATGTAGTTAACAGGTTCTATACCAATTGCTATAAGACCATTCAAAGATCTTATAGCTTTATATATGAAGTGCCAGGTCCTATACCCCTTGCTATAAGACCATTCAAAGGTCTTATAGTTTTGTATATTACGTTGGCAGGTCCTATATTATTTGATATAGGACAATTCAAATGTCTTTATAGATTTGTTTATGATGTTTCCGTGTCCTTTATCACTTGCTATATGTCAAATCAAATGTCTTAGACCATGTGATATGAGACAACTTATTTATGTTTTAACATTTTGTATATTGGTTTTTATTTTTATTCATATTTTATGATGTCAAATTAATTTTTTATGAATTGTTTTGGTTGTAGGCCTATTCCATGTTGCTTTTCTTTGTGGTTGGATCGGAGGATACCGAAAATTGGACGTGGTTTCTCCAAAATCTCCGTCCTTACATAACCGAGCGAGGAGTGACATTTGTTTCGGATCGTCATCGTGGTATCATTACTTTGGTTCATGAGGTTATGCCGTTTCACACCATTCATTACGCATGTTCCATTTAAAAAACAACCTTCGAAATAAACTTGGTGGGTTATCGAAGGAGGTGCGGTCCAATATTCTTCACAAATTTTCTAAGCTTTCAAAAGCTCCAACTCCCGAGCACTTTCGCATTCTTCCTCGACGAAATCATAAATGAGGGTGGTATGAAGGTGTCCGAGTTTTTCAACAATCTTCCGAAAGAAAACTATCTGGTGCTTATTTTGGAGGTAATCGTTATGGAGAATTGTACTCAAATGCGGCTGAGTCATTTAATGCTATGATAAAGGAGTATAAATCTCTCCCTGTTGTAGAGTTGATTGACAGTATACGTTTGAAGATTATGTCAAGAATGTGCAAACGTAAACAAGAATCAAATTCATGGGCAAATGTGTTGTGTCCATCCATCCAGAAGGTATACTTGGAATGTGCGCAAAGGAAGGTCATGGATAATTCATGCTTGCGATGAATATGTATTTGAAGTTCATTCAGATCCTTCTATGGTTGTCAACATACAGGAATACACATGTTCATGTGGGTTGTGGCAGCAGAATGGATTTCCGTGTGTTCATTCCATATCCATCTTCAGCAGGTTTAAGAACAATTCTTCTTCCTTCATTCAAGATTATTTCAAGGTAAGGAATTACAGGGAATCTTATGCTCTGTCAATTCCAGCTATTTCTACATTATGTCCTCCTGTAGTTGATGGGGAATCCGTGGTTCTTCCTCCTGAAACAAAACGCCCCCCCGGTAGGCCAAGGAAAAATCGCTACATTTCTAGAGGAGAAGGTACAAAGAGGAAGATGAAATGTCGTCGATGCGGAAAAGAAGGTTATCATAATAAAAGATCATGCAAGGAGCCATTGCAAATTACTTTTAGTTGAGTCATTGTTTTCTTAGTAAAATAATTATTAATTTAATTCTTTAAACGTCCTATTTGACATTACACACGTGTTCATTACAATGTTATACAATCATTTTAATTTCTAATTTTGGTTAATTGATTTTTTCGATAGCCTAAAATATTTGTTGTTAATTGTTTTTTTACCTACGTATTGAAGGAAATGTAACAGCTTATTCCCGTAGTAACAGCCTCTAATTGTTCCTATACCAATTGGTATAGGACATGACAACATCATACAAAACTCTATAAGCCCTTTATTTGGTCCTATAGCAATTGGTATAAGACACGCCAACATCATATACATAGCTATTAGCCACTTTAATGGTCTTATAGCAATTGGTATAGGACCTCCCAACATCATATACAAAGCAATACTGCCTTTGAAAGGTCCTATACCATTTGCTATAGGACCATTGATGCAGTTCAATGTTGTGTTCCAAAGAATAGACATATCCGTGCGGCCGCCCCATAAGTCCCTGTGCGCCCGCCCCAATTTGCACCAGAGCAGCTTCAACTCTCGGCCTTCCAGGTGGCCGCATCCCACAGGCCAGGCGCTCGCCTCACCAAGGGCCGAAGGATCAGCTAGCCACGGTCGCTGAGGCGGCCGCATGAACTCATCCAGGCGCACGCCTCACTGTCAAATTGCAATTATTCCTTATTCCGTTTTATGTTTCATTGCTGATGTTTTGATTTATCTTAATTAGGGATATTTTGGTACTTTCTTGGGCTATTTTGGTCCTATAGCAATTGCTATATGACCTGCCAACATCATATACATAGCTATTAGCCCTTTATTTGGTCCTATAGCAATTGGTATAGGACCTCCCAAGATAGAGATTACCAAGCCTTGAAACCTCTGTTGGAGTGGGCGACCGCACATGTTAAGATTGGCGACCGCCCAGGTGTGATGTTTTCTGAAGAAAGAAGTTGCTGTCGTGATGGGCGACCGCCCACACCCATCATGGGCGACCGCCATTGCACCAGAGCTCAATAAAGAATTAATAAAGAAGCATATTATCAGTATAACAGGTATTATAGCAAATTTTATAAGCAAAAACCCACTATGAGACCTTAAAAATATTTGGAATATATTTATCCAACATATATCAAATATAAAAGTAAACTGTTCAACAACCACCAATTTTTATCATTCCATCCAAAAAGAAAATAAGATGTTTAATTTACTAATGATGAGGACAATGTGGACTTGCTAAAATGTCATGTATCATTTTCACCCTATACTTCGAGACAGCATCGGCTTCATACGTCTTGCTAATAACTCCTTTATCAAACATCTCCTCTGCTTCCATCAGGACGATTATTCCACAATCCAAACTATCATCTCGCTGTTGTGGAATGTCTCCGCGTTTCAAGTCTATGAAAGTATCCACGTCCTTTTGAGTCTCCTCTATTCGTTTGTACAAAGCCCTGACATGATCAAACTGAAATAGAAAAAAGCAATCAATTATTATACGTGAAATCAAACAACAAAGTTATCGTAATTCAAAAAATTTAAAAATAGAATTTTGAATGGTCCTATAGCAGTTGGTATATGACCTGGCACCGTCATATACAAAGCTAGAAAGCATTTTAAAGGTCCTATAGCAGTTGCTATATGTCCTTGTAACAATATACCCAACATATTACAAACTCATATATAAAATATTACCATTAGTTTTCCGTGTGTTGCATAGTAGTCTTTTCCTTTTATCCTCTTCATGGAGTTGTAAAATTTGTACTCCCCATTTTCGGTGTCAAGCACTAGCAATGTCCAATGATCGTTACACCTGACACCACGATCATTCCTTGAAGAGTGAATTGGAAACAATATATAAATTGTTTCATCATCCGCAAATTGTTTGATGACCTCGTTTATTCCTCTCTGTATTTCTCCTGAGTTCTTGTCCTTCAACCATTGCTTGAAACAAATAAATTTTAAATGTAAGCATAAAGATGATAATTAACTTTAATAAAAAAAATGTGAGGTGTAAGTATCTTTTCAATCAATAAATAAGACTTACGGTAGCAAAACTTGATACAAAATTAACTTTTGACCTTTGTCGTCCACCAGATGGAGGGGGGAGTTTCTTGTATTTGTCCCTCAAAATGTTTAGATAAGCATCCATTACCTAAAATTCCATTAATAATACAACAATTGTTACTGGATCAATACTTGTTCAGGTCTTATAGCAAAGGTTATAGGACCTATATTAATGCACATCCAAATAAAAAAGCAAAAAATAGCAGGTCTTATAGCAAAGATTATAAGACCTGGAACATGTCTTATGTCACATAAATAATTGCACACTATAACAGTCCTATAGCATATGTTATAGGACCCGAAACAGTCCTATGTCACATAAATAATTGCAAACAAAAGTTTGATTTAGGTATCAAATGCACAACATATCATTTCTGTAAAACCTTTAACAATGATTTCATACCTACATCAGACTTTTGTAACAACCTCACATAATCATGGTCCATATATAAAATATGTACTATATGGGAGATGTTTATGAAACCAAGTCAGAATGTATGAAATACAAGGCATATGGATACAATTATTATGTTGACAACTTAATACAAATAGATGAATCTATAACCCTTTCATTGGCTACACCACGACATACCAATTGAACTTCCTGTACACAATGTTTATCAGTCACTCCACTCATAATCTCAACATGATTCCCCTAAAGTGATCCTTTACCTGCAAAATTGCATGCTTGCAACAACTACCAAGTTCTTTTTATAAATTCAAGCAATGCGCCAACATGGAGCAAAAGCTATGTACAAATTACGGAGGAAGTAGAGAAGCAAAGAAACAACAAAGTGTACCAAAGGACCATAATTCTAAACTAATCAAAAAGCAAACAAAATGAAGCATGTTAACAATATATAAGAGGTCCTATAGCATATGTTAAATGACCTGAACAGTCCTATAAAGCATATGTTATAGGACCTATAACATATGTTATAAGAGTGAATTGCAAACAAAATGAAGCATATGTCAACTCGTAAGCATATGTTATAAGAGTGAATTGAAGAGTGAATTGGAAACAATATATAAGAGGTCCTATAAAGCATATGTTATAGACCTGGAACAGTCCTATGTCACATAAATAATTGCAAACAAAATGAAGCATGTTAACTCGTAAGCATATTAACAAGAGAACAGGTCCTATAGCAAATTTTATAAGCAAAACCAAACAAGGCACATCCAAATCAAAAGCAAAATTAGAGCATTCATGCAAAATAGTTCGTGGATAAAAATGTTTGTACCGCAGCCTTCGGTCATCATATCATGAGCCAATTCCCACAGCTTGCCACATCGCCACATGCAATCCCGAAATGTACCATACACTATCACCGGAAACACACAAAAAAAATACATTTCTATTATCATCAAAATTTTTAATAAATGAAAACAATATTTGATAAAAGTGGTACTTACTGACGTGCGAAGTTTTCTCGCATAAATCAGAAATTTTCTCTTTGTGTCATCATCCATTGACTTGGTTGTGAGACTAAAGTTCTCATTAAATGTTGGTAAGAAAACATTTCTGTCTTCCAATTCATCAACATCTAAAACACTTTTACTCCCAACCAATTCTTCTTTTTCTTTTTTCTTCTTTCCCTCCATGTTTGAAACCCATGCCTTTTCTTCTTTCCGTCATACGTGTAATCGTGGATCCACCTTCCTCTTCCTCTTATCCCCTCTCTCCTTTACTCTTCTTTCCATTGATCCAATAGTATCAATTTTCTTGTCCCGATCCCTCACACCACAATGTCCATACCCTTTTCTTCATCGCATTTTGGTTTTTTTTGCAAACCGTCCTTGTCTTTTTCACCAATTTTTCCTCCAAAATTTTTATTTCTCTGTCTTTCTCCTCTAGCAAACTTTTAAGTTTCTCAATCTCTCTGTCCTTTACTTTAAGCGCGTCGTCAAAAGTTCTCCTCATCTCAACCTCGGCGGCCCGAAAAACATGTCCCTCTTCAATCGCGTTGTTTGTTTTCGCTCAAACTCCTTAATCTTTTCCAAAGAACTTAGCTTTCTCCAGCCTTCAAACTTTCATTTTCACTCCTCAACTCAATCAATTCATTTGTCCCACTCCCGACCTTTATCAAGAGGTGTCGATTGGTCCCCAAAATTAATTCAAAATTATCCATTAAATCTTGAAGATTCGTACCTCCTCCTTCATCCTCTCCCCCAATCCTTTTTCCAAGCACAGGATTTTCCACGAGACATTTCAAAATCATTATCTTTTCCATCCTCATTTGGTTTATCCATCAACAACAACTTCTCTTCATCTGTCAATGCTAGCTCTTCAACTCGAACCTATAAGAAATGAATACATGTATTATAAGAATTACTAACATCCCATACATTTGCTATAACACCATTGAATGGTCATATAGCAAATGCTATAGGACCTGAGAACATAATATAAACAATTCAATGGTCATATAGCAAATGGTATAGGAACTGGTATAGTACATGACAACACTATGAAGTGGTCCTATATCAACCGGTATAGGACTTAACAAACTCATATTCGCAGCCTAAAAGTGACTATTTCAGACATGGTCATATATCAAGTGATATAGGACCTCAAAAAATCATATACCAATTTTATAAGAATTTGAATGGTCCTATATCGCTGATATAGGACCATTCAATGCAAAATAAGAAAGGTGTCCTATATCAACCGATATCAACACTATGAATTGTCCTATAGAAACTGGTATAGGATATGAGAATACTAAACAATTTATTACATAACATCGTCATGGTGTTTTATACCTGATCACTTCTCAAGTTTTTGATAAAATCCTTGAAATTGGCAATTTTCTTTGATACTTCCCACTTCATACACCTTGGAAGCAAGTTTCTTGTTGCATTCATCACCTTTGTGTGCTCGTTAAACCAATACTACATTTACAAAATAAAGAGAAATATGATCGACTATATAGGACCTAACTTATAGTAAATAATAGTAACTAAAATAAAATTAGAGATATAAATTTAAAATGTTATTACCGGTAAGATTGATACACATCCAACAACGAGGATCGGTGATTTATATTTCTCATCTAAAGATCAAGCAAGTTATCTACAATCGCGCTTGACCAATCATAGCTCTTCATTCTTTCCAAATCATCCACATAATATAGAAACCCCGAGACATTACCTCACCCTTTGAAGCAAAGAAAACAGACTCCCAATGCTATGAGATTCGCAATCTCACAACGTCTTCCTATATCATCTTCTCTTTCACTACCGACCAGCCTTCTTCTCAAGTTTTCCTTCACTTTTTTCATGGTTATTTCATTTGCTTTACAGCTTTGGGAATAGCCTCTCAAATATCCCAAGTGAGTGCCTATCCCTTTTTTTCTTCATATCTATCAATTCACTTCCAGTAAACAACACCAAATATAGATGTTACATCACTTGCACTCAACCCAACCAAAACTTTGCCCAAAGAAAATTTCCTTTCCTTTCGCTTGTAGCATTTGATCAAATCTTCTATTGTTGAGTCCATCTTCCTCAAGTTAACATCTTTGTTTGAGTTTATAGAATTGAATAGGTTGAAGAAAGGTGATATCTTCAACCTGTTTAAATGAGATTCCCTTAAATCAACCTCTCTGGCCAAGATAGATGATATAGAATGGAGGTTAGATCTCAAACAAGGGATCCAGGTGAGTCCCTTTGCACTTTTAGATGTTCCTTTTTGCTTTTGTTTTTTTGATTCTACCGTTTTATTTGGTGAGTAACGTACAATTCTCCTATCTTTAGACAAAGGTAACATCTGCCGATTTAACTGTTTCATCTTCAATTGTTTTTCCCGTATTCATACGGGTCATTCTCTTATTTGCGTACATCGTAGTTTTCCACCTTTTCATACAAAAACAAAAAATAAAACATAAGCCACAAAAAGTACAATTCATATATAATGATATAAATCATTTTATATATCAAATGTTACTGTATCATAGCACAACCAAATCAAAAAACAAAATAGAGCAGGTGTCCTATGGCAAGATGTATAAGACACTATAACAAGTCCTATAACAAAGGATATAGGACCCGAACAGTCATATGCAACATATAATAGGTCCTATAACAAAGAATATAGTACACTGGAACAGTCTTATAACAAAGGATATAGGACCTAAAACAGTCATATGCAACTTAAACATTAGACAAACAAAATGCATTCTATAACAGTCATATAACAAAGGATATAGGACCTGGAACAATTGTTAATGGATCAATACTTATCCAGGTCTTATAGCAACATAAATCATCTGCAACATAAATCATCTCCTCTATTCGTCCCTCAAAATAATATGAACACTATAACAGTCATATGCAATATAAATCAATTCAAATCCAAATCAAAAAGCAAAATAGAGCGTGTCATATAGCAAATGCTATAGACTTTTAACAGTCCTCTGTCACATTAATAATAAAAATATAATGAAGAAATTTGTCTCAAAATCGTATTGAACACTTCAATGTATCCTTTATTAAGGAGTATAGGACTTATTACAAGGCATATAACACATACTCAAACAATCAAACCGAATCAAATTATCTTCTAATCAAACAATGAAATGCACACTATAACATCTCCTATAACAAATAGTATAGACCCGGAACAGGTCATCTCGGCCACATAAATAATCTAAAACAAAATGAAGCATGTAAACTCGTAATCATATAAACACTAGATCGATCCTATAGCAATCGATATAAGACCCGTTGCATGCATCACATAAGACATCAACAATCGAAATCAAAATGCCGTTGAAAGGTCCGATACCATTTGCTATCGGACAAATCAAGTGTCTCGTAACAAATTTTTTCACACAACAATTGCTATGAATTGATGAACACTGTCAACAACATCTTATATGAATTGATGAAAACTTTCAAAAACGAATTCCAATTAAAAAAAAAAAAAATTAAAACTTACCTTACAAAATCGGAATAACGAAATTCTAGGTCGGATGTTAACAGAGGCGATCTTCAATCTCTTCGCCGATTACCTCCCTCGCGTGGATTTGTGTTTGATTTTTGGCCGGAATTGAGGTTTGGATTACGACTATAGTACCAGAAATCACGGATCCGGCGAGATTTTAGCCAATTAACACCGCTCCATCTATTAACGCCGTTTGAGAGTAATGGGCCTTTGGGTTTATTTGGAATTTTAATCTCATATGGGTTAAAATGGGATATTGATTTGGAAAGTGGGCCTTAGGGTCCTTAGCTCAAATTAGATTTCAAAGTGGCCATGTCCAAGTCGTCCAACAATATTTTGGGCCATGAACTTTAAAGGCAAGGCGCCATAACATAGACTCATAAAAGTTCAGACGATATGCAAAATTTTACAGAAATTCACAGTTACACATTATTTCTGTTCGTCACTCTTATGCCCAAAAGTATAAGACTGAAATTACTCTTATACCTAGGTATAAAAATATTTTTTTTCAAAATTTTTTACCTTTTCTTAAATATAATAAAAAAGTCTCATATTTTATTATTAAGCAATACGCTCCTATACTAAAAAGTATAAAATTAAAATTACTCTTATACCTAGGTTTTGAATTTTTATGTAATTTTGACCTGAACCTCTATTTGTGTGTGAACTTTTGAATCTCGCCTGAACTTTTATTGAGAATGATTTGGGGTGAGGGGATCTCCCAAATTTTTTAGGGCACGTAATTTATCAGTGTAATATTCCACATTTATTTTAAAGAGATTATTCCACTCTCATTTTCTAGTTGTCCGGAAAGAAATTTCTCATTTTTACAAATTACAGAATGCAACATTATGCTTTAAAAAAAAGGGCAACCCTTCTTTTTCATTCAGAGCATTTTTATTGTTATCATCATATTTGTTTTTTCCTTAAAAATATAATATTACAGTTTGGAAAATATATCATTTTAATCCCAAAATCGTGAATTAACAAATGAATTAGTCACGAATTTAGAGACGAATTTGGCACTAAAATGATTTATTTTTTAAAGTATAATGGTTTGTATAAGAGAAAAAAAGTACTCCCTCCCTCAGTGCTAATGTGACGATCCCAACCCTAGGCATTAATTTTAAATATTATATTATATGCTTTTAATATTTATGTTAGGTTTATATGTTCAATTATGCCTTTAAATTCTTAATTTAAGATAAATTGGGTGAGAAGTAAATTTAGAATCTTTTGAGAATTTATTAGATATTAAATAAGAACAATGGAGAATGATAAAAATAGAAAATAGATAAATATGTGAGGAGGTTAAAATGGGTAGAATAATTAATTAAGGAGAAGGGTTAACTTAATTTGGGGTGAAAGCCTTTTGTTAGATATTTCCATGGGGGGCCAAAGAAGTCTTACTCCCCCTAAGCTTGACAAGTGTCCCACCCCTTAACCCCTTACTCTTACTCCCTTCTCCCTCCTTCATTCATTCCATACTTCCTCCTAGCAAAGACTTAGAACTCCATTGAAGCTCCATTTTCCCAAGCTTTGAAGCCAAGCCATTCCTCCACCAAATTCAAGTCTAAGGGTATTTTTGAAGTTGGATCATCTAGGAGGATCCATCAAGTTAGAAAGATCAACCTTCCATATTAAAACCCTAAGGTGAGTTGTTATGATTCCCTTCTTCTACTTGTTCATAAGTTCTTTAAATATTGTTCTTGTCCTTATGATTATGATGTGGATTTCATGCTTGGGAAACCTTAATGGAAGTTGGATGATTGGAAAAATGAAATTAGTTAAAGCTAGGGTTCAAGGAAGATAATCTAAAGGGTTTGAAATGGGTGGAATTTGTAGTGATAAATAATCTAGGGTTACTTGTTTTGGGTTTTCATGTTTTATGAGAGGCTTGGTAAAGCTAAGGGATCCTTGAGTGTTCATATTTTAAGCAATGTTAGAAAGGAAGGAAAACTAGGTTAGAAAGGGTTAGAAATCTGAGTTTGGGCTGGATGGAGACTTGGGCGGTCGCCCATGGGGGGCTTGAGCGGCCGCCCATCACTCCTGCAAACTCATGCTTGCCTTGGAAAATCCACTTGGGCGGTCGCCCAAGAGGTACGGGCGGTCGCCCATAGTGCCGTAATCTTATATCCTTCTTTGAAAATCCACTTGGGCGGTCGCCCAAGTGGTATGGGCGGTCGCCCATGACCCCTGAACCAATTTTTAAAATTGAACTAAAATCGTTTAGCAAGTTTGTTTGGCCACTTATAAATTGTGACTCCCAATTGGTAATTGAACTTGAACCTTCATAGAGGCCTTGTACCTTTGTATATGGAATATGTAGGTTGGATTAATGATACCTCGTTTCCTTACTTGATATTACATACATTGTTGATGTTGTTTAGTGTATTCATAAATTGTTGCACTTTGATATTGATTGGGCATGAGTATATATTACCATGTGGCTATTGTTTATCCCTTTTGTGAATTTTATTTCAAGTAACTATTATGTGCTTGATAATTTGTTAATCAGCTGATATTGGGGGTATAACGTAATACGATCAATTATGGAAGTGTGACCTTGTGAGGACCCCGACCCGAAACCTACACGTGTCCCGAGCTGGAGCGTCCTCAAACTAACCCAAATCTCCTAATACTTTAAAAACTTTGATTTAACTTCCAAACATAAACACAACCATTTCAAAATAATTCTACTCCTTCCATATTGGAGGAAAAGTTGACCAACCATGAAAATAATAAACTGTTTTAGTTACAAAAGATATCGAATATAATATGGAATTAAAGTTTATGAATACAACCCTTTAAAAGAATTATGCTAACAAACACTTTCTACCCAATCTAAACATAACCCGACAATTTCCAAAATACCACTTCTAACTCCTTTCCGCCCTTACTCAGGCCGGTCCACATTGTCTCGGGATCTAAAACAAGAAGGGAGAGGGGTGAGAATAAATCTCAATGAGCTATTATGAATGCAAAGAAGATGCCAAACAAGATGCAACACATAGCATGGTAACACTTAACACATTATGAAAGCGGTAAACACCTTACGTTACCTCATTTTACCTTTTCCCGTCTCGAACAATAAGTCGTACAACGTGGGAGTAAAACTCCACTCTTTGGTGAATTGCCTCCAAAGACATTCACCTCTTATAGGACTCATACCCCGTGAGATCCATATAAGAAAAGATACCTATAATAGAGTATCCAAAAATAATATATTCTCTCCTAACACACCAATCGCAAAGCAGTGCAGAAGGCTTCTTCATGCTCAATACGGCCGCTAGCACAGCCCCACTCGCGGCCACAGAGGAGGGGAGGGTCACTGTATGATGGACCTTCAATCACTTATGTAACAAATCAATAATCGATTGACTTCCATCATACCCACCCGAACGCATTCAAGCACATAATAGTTACTTGAATTATAATCCACAAAAAGGGATAATCATATAACAACATGGTAAAATATACTCATGATTCATCCATACTATAGTGCAACAGTTCATGTAATACACTATGCATATTACCATTAACGAATTTAAATTCAAGTAAGGTATCCATATCAACACATAATCCACACCGGGATACCATATAACAATACCAAATGATCCACAAAGGGGATAAACAATATAGTCACATGGTAAAATATACTCATGTTCAACCAATATCATAGTGCAACAATTAATTAACACACCATGCACAATATAAACAATGTATATAAACTCAAGTAAGGCAAGGAAGTATCATCGATCCATCCTACAAGGTCACTATACAATACTACATAGCTCCTATAAAGGCTCAAGCTCAAATTACCAAGTGGGAGTCACAATTTATAAGAGATCAACTAAGATTGCCAAACAATTTCTGATTCAGACTTAACGTGCTTCCATAGTTCCATAGTAACCCAATTAAGGTGTCATTAAAGGATACAATTGTCCTAAGTATAACTTAGGTTAAAAGGATTATTTCATATCCGAAAAGGTCAGGTTCCAAACTTTATATTGGTTAAGGATCAAGCTAGGAGGTTACTAGTGAAAATTCAGCGAAACGGGGAACTAGGCCAAATCTGCCAACATGGGCGACCGCCCATAACCTCTTGGGCGACCGCCCAAGAGGGATTTCCAAGCACCCTAACTTCTGCCAAGATGGGCGGCCGCTCATCACCACTTGGGCGACCGCCCAAGACCATTTTCAGCACATTTCGAATTTCCAACTTATTTTTACATAGATTAATTTCCTTTAAATCTTTCTTCATTTCAAGAACACCAAGGAGGATTCTAACCTTACATAACTCATCTTAAATCATCCAAACCCAAGATAATATATACTTAGATTATTTACCACTTAATTTCCCACCCATTTCACTATCACATTCTAATTATAAACTTCTTAGTTTAATCAACCCAAATAATCATAAACCTAGATTATTCCTACAAGATTTCCAACCCATTTTATCAACTCATTTCAAGTTAATTCTCTAAAATTAACTCAACCCATTTTACTTCCATTTTTCATGATTAACCATCTTAATCCAAATCAACACATTTTCTTACACTCTTAATCATTCCTTATGAACAACAATAATATTCCATAACATTAACTAATTCCCCAACTCCAAGAAGGTTTCCAAGGTATCAAACAACCATTATAATGACAATCTCAACATCAATCATTTATGAGCATACAAAGAAAGAAAGACATAATAACTCACCTTAGAATAAGAGATGGATCATGGATTTCTTTAGCTTGATGCACTCCCTAGATGCCCCGATTACAAAAATACTCTTGGATTTGAAAATGGAGAAGGATTGACTTCTCCAAGGTTTTGAAATTGAAGCTTCCATGGAGGAGGTTTCTATGGAGTTGAGAGAGAAAGTCAACAAGGAGAAGGAGGGAGGTGGAGAAGATAAAAATGGAAGAGGAAGCAAGGGGGGGGGGGCGGATGAAGAGGGGAGTACGGGGGAAGTGAGGGGAAAAGTATGGGTGTTGGACACATGGCAAGAGGAGGGAGAGGAAGACCATTTTGGCCCCTCCCAAGAAAAGCTAAGGCTTTCACCCATAAATTAAATCATTCCCCCTAATTATTTATTCTACTCATTTTAACCTCCTTGCACTATTTATCATTTAATAAATTTCCATTTTTATTATTTCTTCAAGGTTCTTAAATTAAGAATTTAAAGACATAATTGAACACATAAAGCTAACATAGATATTAAAAGCACATAATATAATATTTAAAATTAGTGCCTAGGGTTGGGGTCGTTACACTCACTCCCCCTTAAAGAAAAATTCGTCCCGAATTTGACTATCACTAACCTAACTGATCAACTCGCCTCGGTTACAAGTATACCTCAGACTTCAATTCCCAATTAGTCTCTTCAATGTTGTGATTCTTCCTCAGGATTCTAATTCCATTAATGACACGATATTACAACTTAATCTTCCAATAATACCTTCCCATCACTAACCCGAATTTTCACGACCTCGATAACTATATAATTGAATGAAAGTATTACAACTCATATAACCAGATACATTAAAATATTACATTTAAAACCTTAAATACTCTATAAGCTGCTCCCAGCCCGTCTATGAGTCACATCACCAACCTTTTCTAAGACTCCACATGATTTACCACTTTGGCGCCAATCTACCTTAGGCCTTGCTTCTCTAACCTCACACCAACAATTTAGAGATCGATATTTTCTTCCCGAACAACGCCTTATACGGTTTTATCTCAACGCTAGAATGATAACTGCTATTATACGCACCCAACCATTGGTAACCATACGACCTATCGACTACTAAAATCCATTGTACATGCCCGTAGCATATTTTCAACAATAAGTAATGATTCCTCAATTTTTCACGAAGTTAAACTTAACAGTATTCCTACCTTCCAAAAGGATCTTCCAATTGATGTCTATCCAATCCCTCTAATACTATGGGGTTTATACAACCAAACTATCTCCTAACATATATGAGGACTTTATCAATAAATATCTCATGATATAAACATTAAATAACTGCCCATGAAATAATAAATATGAACATGCTAATAAGATCATGATTTCTATAAACGGGACACTGGTCGACTATATAACACAATTCAATGTTCCACTTATTTTCAGGTCCAGAGACAGATCAATATTCAAATCAAATGGTTGGCCGCCCACAACGGAGCCGTTCCAACTCCAAAACAAAAACCGAGTCTATTGCGACCGACACAATAACAACCCCACATTTATCAAATCATTTCTCTGATCAAAACTTGAATACAGTTAATCATTCTAGGGAAACTAAGTTGCCTTTCCACTAGCTTCTGCACAATTTACATCTTTAGGATACCAAGTCTTTCTGAAATTCACAACATCTTTCAAAATTCCAAAGGATAGATAAAAAGAGATCCAGTGAGACTCGAATGGTTTATTTATTTAAAACTGTCCCATACCAGTTTTAATTAACTAAACCACTCAAAATCTTTAAGAAATCTTTAAAATTTTGATACGTTAACAAAATAACTCGAGTGATCTAATTATCTACAACCGTCCCATACCAGTGGTAGATAATTAAATTACTCACAGGTTTTTAATGCACACCAAAGACTGTTCATTGACCTTATTAAATCATACTATCCCCGAAGGGCACAAATACTCACACAGAGGTCCAATATAAAATCCCAAGTTCTAAAACACATTTAAAACAATTTTTTTTTTTACATGATATTCTTGTTCGACCTCTATTTATAGTATAGCCACCACTCATAATATTTATACTTAGTTAAATTCTTTATAAGAAAACAAAATCTTGCAATACTAATACTATCCCGATAAATAACACTAAAACAATCATTAAGATTATAAACTAGGTAAATCATCCTCAAATTGCGATTACACCTTAATAGTACTGTAACTAACTTACCTCTCGATAACCATCAACAACTCAAAATTCACATAACGCCCATACCTACCAAACATCACACTAATTCCTCATATGAGTCACGCAACTAAGTCGACCTATAGGGTGAAATCATCCCAAAGTATTCTTTCTCCTAATAAGATTCATCCTCATTTTATTTCCTCAACTAATGATAATCGTCTCTCAAAACAACCCAGATACATATATTATCAATTTCTGAAGTTGATCCTATAAGTCACCGATACTACATCTATTATACTTCTTCACATTTACCCTATTTACTTCTCCATAACCAATACACAACCCCAGACCAAAACGATCATACTAGATACAAATGTTGTCTTAAGTATATCCTTACAACAAATATTCACCGCAATTGTAACACTCAAAAAAAAAATTCAACTAATAACCATTTGGCATCCTACAAATTTCTACAACCAGTCATGCAAATTATCAACAAGTGATAACGAATACTTATTGCTTACAGTTACCAATTTGATATCTCTATAATCTATAATTAACCACCAAGTATCATCTTTTCTAAATACAAGAACAATTTATCCTTACTGAGAATCGCTAAGCTAGTTATCTTCTTTATCAATTAATTTCTCAAGTTGAATCATCAATTCCATCATCCCAATTTGTATACTCTATCTAGGGATCCGAATACCAAAATAGTGACTTATATCTACTCAGCTTCAATATCCTGGTATGATACCTGATGAAAACCCATTTTTGAAACTCACTTGAAAAACACCACTTAGTCAACTTATAGGGTGATATTACTTACAAAAATATCTGATTTCCTATTCAATTTAGTAGCAAGAATTCAATCAATCTCTCCTTAGAGAATACTTATAGCACCTAAGGCAAAGATATATTAGTTCCATAAGATCTCTTACTCGCGATATTTTATAACTCATATAATCTCACTTAGACTATCACTTTCAATACTAGTCTCATATATCTAGTCTCCACCACGAGACACCAATGTATAAATACTCACGCAAATTATGCAACCATAAACCGCTCTTAATTAGGCCATAGACCAACTCTAAACTAAGAGTTCACCAATTCATTTACCACCGTACATGAGATAACTCAAGGTTCTTTTAAATCAAAGATAACACACAACTCAAATAACCTTCACATTCCTTAGGCCATACTTTCGACATTTATGCATATATGATATAATAGCAAGTAATGACTCATCCGCCTCGACTACACAAGGAGGCAAATCAAACATCGATAAGGAGACTCGCTTCTTGCGACAGTCCTCCCAAATCACAATCACCATGATAAACAATAATGATTCAAGGTACTCTCCCGTAGGAATAGGACCTCCAACACATAAGGCAACTTTTAGGCCAATTATGCAAATAAAAGATGAAATGTAATGTCACATGAGAATGAATGAACGAAGATTTATGAAAGTATGAATCCTAACTCCTGAGACAGGTAAAATACCTCAAATGATGGTGGGGAAATCTATCTTTCCAAAACTCACCTTTCCTTGATTCCTTGGTTGGTCAATATCATTTTACGTCTTTGAACAAATTCTGCATTAAACTCTCGATGTCGGTTATCACACACTCTCACTCGGCTAGACTCTGCGAGAACTCTAACCGAGCTCTGATACCAACTGTGAGGACCCCGACCCGAAACCTACACGTGTCCCGAGCTGGAGCGTCCTCAAACTAACCCAAATCTCCTAATACTTTAAAAACTTTGATTTAACTTCCAAACATAAACACAACCATTTCAAAATAATTCTACTCCTTCCATATTGGAGGAAAAGTTGACCAACCATGAAAATAATAAACTGTTTTAGTTACAAAAGATATCGAATATAATATGGAATTAAAGTTTATGAATACAACCCTTTAAAAGAATTATGCTAACAAACACTTTCTACCCAATCTAAACATAACCCGACAATTTCCAAAATACCACTTCTAACTCCTTTCCGCCCTTACTCGGTCGGTCCACCTGTCTCGGGATCTAAAACAGTAAAGGGAGAGGGGTGAGAATAAATCTCAATGAGCTATTATGAATGCAGCAAGATGCCAAACAAGATGCAACACATAGCATGGTAACACTTAACACATTATGAAAGCGGTAAACACCTTACGTTACCTCATTTTACCTTTCCCGTCTGAACAATAAGTCGTACAACGTGGGAGTAAAACTCCACTCTTTGGTGAATTGCCTCCAGCACATTCACCTCTTATAGGACTCATACCCCAGAGATCCATATAAGAAAAGATACCTATAATAGAGTATCCAAAAATAATATATTCCCCCGGTACACCAATCGCAAAGAAGTGCAGTAAAGGCTTCTTCATGCTCAATACAGTCGCTAGCACAGCCCCACTCTGTGGCCACAGAGGAGGGGAGGGTCACCGGTATGATGGACCTTCAATCACTTATAGAACAAATCAATAACTGATTGACTTCCATCATACCCACCCGAACGCATTCAAGCACATAATAGTTACTTGAATTATAATCCACAAAAAGGGATAATCATATAACAACATGGTAAAATATACTCATGATTCATCCATACTATAGTGCAACAGTTCATGTAATACACTATGCATATTACCATTAACGAATTTAAATTCAAGTAAGGTATCCATATCAACACATAATCCACACCGGGATACCATATAACAATACCAAATGATCCACAAAGGGGATAAACAATATAGTCACATGGTAAAATATACTCATGTTCAACCAATATCATAGTGCAACAATTAATTAACACACCATGCACAATATAAACAATGTATATAAACTCAAGTAAGGCAAGGAAGTATCATCGATCCATCCTACAAGGTCACTATACAATACTACATAGCTCCTATAAAGGCTCAAGCTCAAATTACCAAGTGGGAGTCACAATTTATAAGAGATCAACTAAGATTGCCAAACAATTTCTGATTCAGACTTAACGTGCTTCCGTAGTTCCATAGTAACCCAATTAAGGTGTCATTAAAGGATACAATTGTCCTAAGTATAACTTAGGTTAAAAGGATTATTTCATATCCGAAAAGGTCAGGTTCCAAACTTTATATTGGTTAAGGATCAAGCTAGGAGGTTACTAGTGAAAATTCAGCGAAACGGGGAACTAGGCCAAATACGCCAACATGGGCGACCGCCCATAACCTCTTGGGCGACCGCCCAAGAGGGATTTCCAAGCACCCTAACTTCTGCCAAGATGGGCGGCCGCTCATCACCACTTGGGCGACCGCCCAAGACCATTTTCAGCACATTTCGAATTTTCAACTTATTTTTACATAGATTAATTTCCTTTAAATCTTTCTTCATTTCAAGAACACCAAGGAGGATTCTAACCTTACATAACTCATCTTAAATCATCCAAACCCAAGATAATATATACTTAGATTATTTACCACTTAATTTTCCACCCATTTCACTATCACATTCTAATTATAAACTTCTTAGTTTAATCAACCCAAATAATCATAAACCTAGATTATTCCTACAAGATTTCCAACCCATTTTATCAACTCATTTCAAGTTAATTCTCTAAAACTAACTCAACCCATTTTACTTCCATTTTTCATGATTAACCATCTTAATCCAAATCAACACATTTTCTTACACTCTTAATCATTCCTTATGAACAACAATAACATTCCATAACATTAACTAATTCCCCAACTCCAAGAAGGTTTCCAAGGTATCAAACAACCATTATAATGACAATCTCAACATCAATCATTTATGAGCATACAAAGAAAGGAAGACATAATAACTCACCTTAGAATAAGAGATGGATCATGGATTTCTTTAGCTTGATGCACTCCCCTAGATGCCCCGATTACAAAAATACTCTTGGATTTGAAAATGGAGAAGGATTGACTTCTCCAAGGTTTTGAAATTGAAGCTTCCATGGAGGAGGTTTCTATGGAGTTGAGAGAGAAAGTCAACAAGGAGAAGGAGGGAGGTGGAGAAGATAAAAATGGAAGAGGAAGCAAGGGGGGGGGCCGGATGAAGAGGGGAGTATGGGGGAAGTGAGGGGAAAAGTATGGGTGTTGGACACATGGCAAGAGGAGGGAGAGGAAGACCATTTTGGCCCCTCCCAAGAAAAGCTAAGGCTTTCACCCATAAATTAAATCATTCCCCCTAATTATTTATTCTACTCATTTTAACCTCCTTGCACTATTTATCATTTAATAAATTTCCATTTTTATTATTTCTTCAAGGTTCTTAAATTAAGAATTTAAAGACATAATTGAACACATAAAGCTAACATAGATATTAAAAGCACATAATATAATATTTAAAATTAGTGCCTAGGGTTGGGGTCGTTACAGACCTAATATGATCGGATTATGTTATACCTGTGACCGTTCCCTCCTGTGGCCACAGGTTGGGGTTATAGCATCTGTATTGAGCCAAAAGCCTTACAGAGTTGCTACTATCTTATTTGGTTCCCTGAAAAATGGGTCTTATAAGATGTGAGTATTGCTTAAGCAGCTCACTTAAGATTGGAGTATTATTATACCCAATGTTGTACGACTATTGTTCAGACGGAAAAAGGTAAATCAAAGGTAACGTAAGGTGTTTACAGTTTTTCCAACGTGTTATGTGTTGCATCTATTTGGCATATTGTTGCATCCATAATAGCTTGCTGAGATTTATTCTCACCCCTCTCCCTTTAATGTTTTTAGATCCCGAGACAGGCGGACCGGCCAAGTAAGGACGGAAAGGAGTTTGGCAGTGAGCTTTTGGGTATTGTCGGGGTATGTTAGGTTGGCGTAGAAAGTATATTTTGTTATTATTCCTTTAAGGAGTTTGTAATTATAAACTTAATTTTCTACGTTGGAACCACAATGTCTTTTGTAACTAAACAGTTTAATGCTTTCAAAGTGGGTCAACTCCTCCTCCAAAGTGGAGTAGAGTGGAGTTATTTTGAAATGAATATGTCAATGATGTTTATGTTTGAAGTTTAATTCAAAGTTTTAAAAGTTTAGTATATTTGGGTTAGTTTGGGGACGCTCCAACTCGGGACACGTGTAGGTTCCGGGTCGGGGTCCTCACAACTAATATATGAAAGTCGAAAAAAGTTTCGAATTTGTAATTGATTTGATTGATGAAAAGCAATTTGAATTATTTTTTGACATCCATTTATGGATAATGGAGTACGATGATAAAAGTGAAATACGCTTGAAATTGAAATTACTATTATGATGGATGAAAATGAAATTTGCAAAAAAAAAAAAAAAAAAAAAAAAAAAGAATAATTTTAAATATTTTTGTGTTATTTATTATGGGAGGATATTAATATTAATGGGAGATAATGAGTCCCGGATAATCTATAATTATTCTGATGACGCCACAATTTTTGGGGTCTCACGAAGGATGAACACAGACAATAAGTACCGTTAGAGATCAAGTCGGGATTGATTTCGGCTCAGGCCCTCGGGTGTGAGAGTAAGACATTTGAGGGTTTGATAATTAAGATATAAGACTTGAAATGTCTTGTTGTGTTTGTGTGTTAGGGTTTAGATAATGCAACGTACCTTGTCTTAGAAGACAAATGAGAGTATTTATATGGAAGGAAGAGGGCAGTGAATGGATCTCAGCCTTGGGAGATATGGGTCTTGCCTTAGGGTATGTGTCCGTGCCTAGTTGGACCGTACCTTAAAGCAGGACAAGGAGATAGATGGCAGGCGACAGTTGTTGGTGTGGCGCCTCAATGCGCATGATAATGATAGGCGGCTGAGCCTCCATTTAATGCGATAGTGACAGATCTGCCAGCCAGCTGGTGTCAGAGCTTGTACGAAATTGTGTTCCCATAAGCTTGATATTAACCGAAAGTTTGATATGAAATTGAAGTCAACACGGATTAAGGGGACTTGATCAACGGAATGTCACATCACATATTGTCCTTGATCCAGAGTGAGTTAGGGGTAGGTCAGGTCAATTAAGTATGAGACCACGATAACACGAATTAATAAAACTCGATATTATTAGGGGTGCCACGATAACTTTGTTTTTGAGCCAGACCGAGATTGGCCCTCTCCAGCTCCGGGCTCATCATACTCAGTATCAATTCTTTTGAGTGAGCATGAGAATCCGAATCCACCGAACAACGGCGGGAACTTCATATCTGTACAAACACCCAAATCACCGTACTCTTTGAATAAAGAAGACAGACACCAGCAGTTCGTCCGATTAAATTTCTCCAAGGTAATTCAATTGCTCTCTTTTACGCCTTTTCTATGTTTAAATCCCCCAAATTTGCCTCGTATTGGTTCTTTACGGTTTGCACTTTGCACAATGATTTTTTGATTCCAAATTTGCATTTTGGGGTTGTTCTCAACAGAAATGGATACTTACCTCATCTGTAACGAATTTGTAATTCTAATTTGAGTTTATTATCAAGAAAATGGATTTGGAATGCCCAATTTCAACCTTGGACCCATGGGATTCAGATTCCAATTTATCAACTTTCCTATGCCCTCATTGAACTGAAAACCTAGCTAAACAATAATGTGAAAAGAAATGACGAATTGGGTTGTATTTTGTGGGGGAAATTGTTGAATTACAGCTTCGATTCCATTTACGACTGTTGAGAGGTGATTTGCTTAGAACTAACAGACATAGCAGAGCAACCATTTATAAAAATCAATGGTTTGTCAAGCGGACAGAGACCACTATGCAATCAGTACTGTCCGCTTGCTGACTTGACTATTAAGCTTTCACTTGTCATGTGTGAAGGGATCTTTCTTAATGTTGCAAACGTTTCCCATATGCTGCTAATTTATTATATGCTTATTATTAATTTGTATTCTTACTGGCACTCTCACCTCCCTGTATGTTATTAATAATTTGTATTCTCTAATGCTGTCAAATATATGCTTGCTAATGGCAGCTACTACTTGATGTTATTATTGCATATATTTATTTGCTTCATTAGAAATCAAGTCACGTGTTCAACTTTGTGCTTTCTGCGTCTCTGTTTCATTTTAGCTTTTGTCTGATAGCACTTATTTACAAGTATAGACAAAGACTCAACTGTCAGAAATGAAAAGAAAGTAAAAAATGGTTATGCTGGAGAGAGGTGGGGAGCATAGTTATTAAAGGCTCAAGGCGCACCAAGGCGCAGAAGGTGTGCCTGGAGCCTAGGCGCAAGGCGCAAGGCGGGCGCGCGCCCGAGTGACGAACCTGTCAGAGCTAATAATACTCGCCGGAGGTCGCCAGAGTGATCAGGCTAATCGCTACTCTTATATAGAGTTATGGACTTATGTTGCGTGTGCGTGTATGTGAGAGAGCCGTAGGAGAGGAAGTGTATTAGTCGCGTATTAGGTTTAATTAGATGTAATTGTCGGTCAATTGTTGTGCCCGAAGCCTAGGCGCACCCCAGGCTCTAAAGCTGCGCCCTGGGCCTAGGCGCGCCTAGGCGCGAGCCTAGGCGCGCTTTTAATAACTATGGTGGGGAGAAGAAATAAAACAAGAGGCCCCGAGAGATCTAAGAAGAAGCAAAGCACGTTCTTTTCTTCTCGTTTCCCTGTGCTTTTTGGTTTTCCATCACAATGTGACGCAACGCAATACAACACAAAAGGAAAACCACGATGGAGATCCTTGAACGGAAGAATCTACCGAAAGGATCTTCAAACAAGCATAAGAACGGCTTCTAGGGTTAAACCCAGAAGATGCAAATTGCAATCTTAATAAAAAATATTACTCCCTCCGTCCCGGATTAAGGTTCTTAGTTTGACTTGTCACGGGGATTAAGAAAAAGTAAATGATGTGAGTATGAAAAGTAAAGTAGGAGAGAGAGTGGGTCGGGAGTTTTTGTTGTGAGAATGACAAGTGGATTCCATCATCCATTTTAGGTAATAAAGCAATTAAGAACCTTAAACTGCGACAGACCAAAAAGGAAAGTAAGAACCTTAAACCGGGACGGAAGGAGTATAAAAAGTTATGTTTCTCAAAAGCCTAGATGAGTATTTATACTCCTAACTAATATCCTAAACCCTAAGAAAATAGAAATAATAAAACTTGTCCTAGGAAATAATAACAAAAGTGTCATTACAACAACAACAACATTACCACAGTGCCGCAGAGGCTCCCCCACCTACGGTGAGGTAAGGAGGGTCGGAAGTACGCATTCTTGCCCCTGTATTAAAGCACGGAGAAATTGTTTCTGGATGACCCACGATGAAAATTGCGTCGAAAATTGCATAGATCGGCTGCTGCTTTATAACAAAGAAGCGCAGACAGTTTAGTGAGGCATTTTGCGTTATTTCATCATATCCTCAAGCCAAAAAATAGTGAGTCTTTGACCTTTTTCTTTTCTGCACGGCCGCGCCCATCATGCTGCACTGGCGTGCTTGGAAGTTGGATTTGCTGCCTGCTGCAGCCTTCGGCCATGCCAGCTCCCTCTGCCAGACTTGCTCCCTTGGCCGGCCTTGCACCCTCGAGTCTGGCCCTGTGTCTTTGTGATCTTGACCTTGTACTTCCGTGCTACACATAGTTGTTAAAGGCGTCTGCCTTTGTCGCCCGCCTCGCCATATTGCCGCCTTAGAGAGGAGTCCGCCTTTGTCCAACGTGGCGGCCGTTTTTTTGTCTGAGTACTTCTTTTCTTTAGGAAGCTTTGTAATTTAGGTAAGGATTTTCCGACTGCCTTTGAGAAATCGATTGTCAAAATCAATTGATTATGCGAAATCAATTCTCAAAAGTGATTGTTAAAACCTAAATTTCCAACGTTTAATGGCGGCAATTGGAAGACCACTTACCACTATAACAATCGGCGACTCTCCTACAGCGACGACCAGCAGCGGTGAACGACAAGCTCGACTTTGCGTTGGTTTTGGTATTTCTCTGTGTTCCGTTGTCATTTCTCTTATTTATCTCTGTTGTTTAATTCGTTTTCTTTTAATTTCCAGAAAGTCCTTTTGATATTTTTATTGCTTTTTTCACTCTTTTCCTTTGTGTAATTTATTTTGTTTGCTTTCTTCATTTTGTTTGCTCAATGCCTTCATTGACATAGTTGAAGTTATTTGAACTGTAGTTTAAATTTATGCTCCTTTTGTCTAAGAATTCTCTCTTTTAGGGTCTAAATTACGTTTAGGATACTATTATAAGTGGAAATGACATTTATTAAATGTTTTATTTTTGTTCCTAACATGTTTGAATATTTTTTTTATATGTTACATGTATATTTACATATTTTTTTCAAATATTTACTAATTTTTTATTCTATTTTTCCGCCTTGCTTGCCGTTTTGCCGCTTTTCTATCGCCTCGCCTTTCACCTTTTTTAGGTATGCATCGCCCGCCTCTCGCCTTTAACAACTATGGTGCTACATCACAATGATTATTGGGACTCAGTGTTGCTTCCGGAGGGCGTCTGTGCTTCCTAGAGTCCGTGTTTGGATTTTTTTTTATTTTTAAAGATCAGAAAAGGAAATGCTTTATTTTATTAAGATCATCTGGTATGGTAGATTATATGGGTAACATTGCTTTGGATAAGACATTATCTTTACTAGCTGATAAACATCTTAGATTAGGAAAAGGCCTTTTTGTTTTGTTATATTTTGTAATGTTCAATGACTCAATATCTAAATCAAATCCATGTTCTTTGGCTTACACTAAGATTTGGGAGTTTTTATGTTACACCCTATTTTTGGATTCTTTAAGAGTGGGGGTAATACCACATTCTTCAATTGGATTAAAATTAAGGCCTCCAATGAATATTTTTTTTTTTTCTTTCCTATCCCATTTAACGCACTTTCAGCATAAATGCAAAATTGCTTGTACATTTGGATCGTTTCCTCTATTGTTGAATTACTATGTAAATTATACCTAACAAACCCGGTGGATGCTTCTGTTACCATTTGAATCGTGCTATTTGTAGTATATATGTCTCGTTCTTCTTATTATTAGCGTACAAAAATTCCTTGACCTCTTTAAATTTAGTAAGCCACAAAGTGCACTTGTCTGAAACTGATAATATTATAGTGTGAACACCCTAAGTCTTAGAACCATAAATATTTTAGCGATAATATTTTTTGTTCTTTTAGTTTATGGGACATTGAGATGCCATATGTTTCCATTTCAATGGTTCAGCTATCTAGTTTTCACCTGAAAGCAACTGCAGGCATTTTCCATGGATGCCTCAAACAATGTAGAAGCTCTGCAAGAAAGGGCATATGCAGAAATCAACTCATTCTTTGACTCAGCTCCTCCTCTTAAAGATACTATTAGCATCAGCGAAGAAGTATATGAGTTCATCAAAAATAAATCTCCATTATTAGGTAATTTTGCTTCTTATATGTACAATATCTTATTTTCTTTTACGGAGTGTTTCTTTAATACAAGTTTAAGTAACATTTGGTGTGCTCTTCAGGAAGTGGAAGATCTAGTAGGGTCGTGTGTGTGACATCTGGTGGCACTACGGTTCCTCTAGAGCAACGTTGTGTGCGTTACATAGACAATTTCAGCTCAGGGCATAGAGGAGCAACATCAACAGAGTAAAGTGCAGTGCAGCTAATATTGTGGGTTTTAATTACTATTAAATGTATCTAACACCTGTTTTTGATATAGACTTAATGGTGAAATTGCAGATACTTTCTGAAGGCAGGATATTCAGTCATTTTTCTCTATCGCAGGTGAGTATTGCACTCCTGAGATCATGGCGATCCAGATTTTTTTGGAATGGGGGTCGAAGTAGCTTTAAAGATGTACATTATAATTTGGGTATTTAAATTTTGCATGTAAGGGGGGTCAAATATTAATTTAGTGCAAACTTAATTTAAAATTAAGGGGGTCAAAATGTAAATTATTGTTTTTAATAGTAAAAAACCATTTTCTAATAATTTGAAGGTGCTAAATTGTGCATTTCTAAAATTGAAGGGGGTCAAAACCCCCTTGCCACAAGTGTGGCTTCGCCAGTGCCTGAGATCCTTCTACTTCATATTCCTCTCAAAATGTTCTTTAATATATGTGTATTTTCTGTAATTTTTGTTTCAGCAGTTGATAAACTTGGGCCTTCTGTTGCAGGGGTACTTGCCAGCCTTATTGTAGATCTCTTCCAGTTGATCCGCTTCTTGAATGCTTTGAAGTTACTGATGATTCAAGCTTACAAGGTTCACAGCTCTATAAACTTCTGCATTTTGTGGAGTATATTTTGTAATTTACCTTCGCCTTTTGCATTAAGAAAGAGGACTTAAAAGCATGTTATATTATGGACTGTGCTAGCATGGACGTCCATCCGAGTAAGCACATCAGGGCCCTAGTTCTTTAGTGTGTGTTGATCGTTGCCTAATATTAGTTTAACAAGCCAGGCAATGTCTCAGTCAGGTTTAATATGCATTATAAAAATAACTTTTCATAAATCATGTTTAAATGGTTCTTGGTCTTTTGTTTTTGAAGTAATAGTTGTTTTGGGGGAAAGGAACTGGAACATGGTTTTTTCTGGCAGCTAAATATGTTGTTATACTTTTTATAACAATATTTTTGCTTATAGAGAAGTTGTTGACGGTGATGGTATTTTCACTCCAAATCTTTTTTGCAAGTCGTTGATATATTGAGTAGAAATATCCTCAACCCTTAAGTATTCTTTGTGTTCTGTGGTTTGATTCATATTTGCTCCATATTCCAGTGCGTCCGTCACACTCTGAGGCAGTTAAGAGGGCCATCAATGAAAATCATGCGGTATAAATCACCCCCATTAATACGATGCTCAACTATTTTGCAACTTAGCTGAGCTCCATATAGCAGTGGTCACTTAAATACTCAATTTTATTGTAGGCAGTGGCAGGTGGCCTCTTATTGAAACTTCCCTTCACAACCATATTTGAGTATCTTCAGGTTAGCTTCATTAAATCAGTGAAAGTTTAGCTTATTACACCCAATTATTTGCAAACTTGCAGTTGATTTTTGTGATTCTCCAAGCTTTTTTTAAGCATTATACTTTGGTATTTTCTCCAGAAATGACCAGAATTTTCCTTGATGTCGTTTTTATGAATATCATGCTTACATGTGCTGATTCTCACTCTTCACGCATTATGAATTCGCAAAGTACTTGTGAGGTTTTGACTCAGCCGATTTTTTTATGCCAAACTTGGATCCCGTCGAGAACTACCAGCTACAAAGTCCATCTTTTAAAGTCTTGGTGTCCCTGATGAAGTAGCATATGCTATTGCATGTAGGAAAGCATTGTTGTCATCATTTATCACCAGCCCAACTTTAGTGTAGGAAATATCTTCCCATCTTGAATGGAAGTTTGAACTCCTATGGACACGAAAGATTTATTAAAAAAAAAAAAAACAACCTCTTTATGTACCCTTTTACGGAGTATCATAAAAGGGAAGGGAAAGTCTTTTGCCTCTTTCTGCAAAATTTATTATCCTTTTGGGTGCAGTAAAGAGAGTAAATGAAGATGGCAATTAATCTAGTACTATTTGTACCAAGTGTGATTGGAAAGAGTGTAGGAACATAGTTGTTAAAGGCGAAAGGCGAGAGGCGGGCGAGAAGATCCTAGAAAAGGCGAATGGCGAGGCGGTTGAAAGGCGGCCGAAAGGCGAGCAAGGCGGTAAAATAGAACAAAAGGAATAGTAAAATAATATATATGTAAAATATATTAAACAAAGCTTAAACATGTTAAGAACAAGAATTTTGCATTAAATAAATGTCACAATTTCACATGTAATAGCAACTTAAAACAACTAAAACACCCAAAAGTGAGAATTCTAAGACAAAAAACACATTTTATGTTCAAATCAGTAAACAAGTAGTTGTTTAAAAGCGTGAAATATGTGAATTCGAATATATAATTTCAAATGTATAATTCATACCTGTGATGAACATAAGATATAGTTAAAACTTCAAATGACTAAGGAGACCGAAAGTAAAACGAAAAAATAAATTAAATTAGTAAACATATTAAAATTTGCAAACCTCTCTATAAAAATTTGAATAAAGCAAGCTATTTGTAGTGTTTTTGTCCCACTCATTTGTCGTCGTTCTAATTTGTTATTTATCATACTTAATTTCTTTTGATCGCTCGAGAGAAATTATGGATATCTTTCTTTCTCATGTACGCCACAAGCTATCTTTACTCCATATTATTCCAAAACAACGCATTGGGTAAGTTAAATTATTGAAACTAAAATTACAAAATGACCTAGCTTAACACTATACGTACGCCTATTATGCCCTTTTAACAAAGACGGACTCCCCACGCCTCACCATAACCAAGAAACGCCTCGCCTGGCCTAAAAGGCGCACAACAGCCCGCCATAAAATCAAAAGGCGGTCGACCCCTAAAGGCGCCAAAACGGCGAGGCGGGCGAGAGAGGCGCTAGCCTTTCGCAACTATGTGTAGGAATAAAATGCAATTGTCATAATTCGCTTTATTGGGCATGGTAGTACCTCAAAATGTTACGGTTTTGCTTGAGGTTGTAATACGGTTTTGCTTGAGGTTGTAACCACTTATGAATCAATGTGATGTATGTGGGCAACATGAACTTTTCAATTGAGGATATAGAGTATAGTTCACACTGAAATCAATTAAGTAAGCCACAATGATAAAAGAGCGTGCGTTGCTACCAGTACAACTTTCAAACATATTGATCTTTTCACTTGCCTGCGTGCCTACTTTCTTTCTCAGCTTGTATAGCATCATGAATTTTTGGAGGCTAAATTTCTCTGATCTACTTATTTGCCCATTCCCATGGATCAATTTGAAGAAGACCACGAAAAAAAGTGCTCTCTAAGGAAGACGAGATGAACATTCTCTACCAGACTACCATGTCTTGATGAGTTCCAGGACATGTTATTCGTAATTATTTCTTAAAACTTTCACTTACAACTTCACCAATCTATTAACGGTGCAATTTGAAATACTTGTACAAGGTGAGGTGTTAGGACATGGAATTGGTCCCTTTCCGATGATCGGTAAGCTTCTAGAATGTAATTTCCTTGAAATGAAATTATGGCATTGTCATGCTTTAATTTATGGCATGTTCATTTTTTAATTTTTATTTCTTTGTTGAATACCTGGTTTCTTTCCTTTTCAGTTTGGCTGCCTAGCTCATAGTATATTCAAGAAACTGTTGCTCTGATACGGCAGCTGTATTTCCTAACACTATAAACAGCATTTGTGTTTAGCAGATTTTACAGGTGATTGCTAAATCAATGAAAGTTCTGGGACCAAATGCTATGTTTTATCTTGCGGCTGCTGTGTCCGACTTCTATGTTCCATGGGAAAGTATGGAAATTCATTGACTGGGATATATATATTTTTTTCGGTCTTTGAATTGGTTTATAGTTTGAATTTGTTGCTGGAAATTGGATGGCACGTCAGTCTTTTCCTGAATCCTGACAACTCATCATGCTCATCTCTAGAGAAAGAAACTGAAGTCACTATTTGTAGGTGTTAGTGCCCTAGGCCTATAGAGATAGACCTTTATGTAATGTCATTGTTCATTTATATATGAGATTGCTTCTTTGATTATTATATGTGTTTGCGTGTTTAGTTATAATAATCGTGTCCCTAGTACTTATGAAGCACTAGTATGAAGTCTAATGGATAATCATATGATGATTATATGCATGGAGATGCACATTAGATTCATGGGTACTTGTTAGAGAACAAGGTACTGGACTTGACCCATTATGAGATTTATGTCATGGTCATATGTCATAATTAAATCTCATATAGTCATATCATTGATATCCTTTGACCTGAGATTATCATCGTCTTCCGCTTGATGAATATCATGTTTGATATAGTTTAACGTTATCTTTAACCGGATGACAATAAGGGCTATCATTGGCATGGTATGATTCTTGTTGGGAAGAATGATAAGTCAAGATGGAAATTGTCCCTCGTAAAGAGAGATGTTTGCTTGGCCACTCGTAAGTAAGATTGATGTAGTGCATGGCTACGCCCGAATGAATTAATGTGATTAATGTCATTCGATTAATCAATTTACTTGGTAACGAGAAAGCATTGAACAATATGAGTTGACTTGGACCATGACTCATGTTCAATATAACATCGTGTGTCAACGGGATTGTGATATGTTCTATGTAGGAAAATCGAACTTGATATTATACTATTTGGGTAGGCATGATGGCTTGCTTAGAGTCCGCTCATGTCTTATGAGGATCGATGTGATCGGACTCATTGCCAACATAGTATGGTCCTACTGGGTCACACGCATCGAACGAATTGTCAAAAATGAAGAATATGGAGTTTTTGCTCGTGGGACGACTCGTCCCCGTGCCGTAACCAACTATTCCCGCGGGGACGCCGATTCGAAAGGCTGGGTGCCAGTGGGACGACTCGTCCCCTGGGCACCGGATCGACGCGGAATTGACTTAAAACTAGGGTTTTCGCGAAGGGAAAAGTTTTATAACGTATAAATACTTACCCTCGGTTGCCACTAGCCGTCATTAGAACGTTTTGGCTTGAGAGAAACACTTAGAGTGGGAGATTTCAATTGAGAATCGAGAATCAAACACCACCAAATCCATTGTTCTTCATTGATTGAAAGGTGTTTCAATCAATTGGATCTAGCAATCCTCCTAGAAGAGTTCTAGGGATCGTTCCGCGCGTGGATAAACATGAGGATCTTCGCTCATCAAGATCTTTGGTTCGTGATTCCCGTTCGTTCATCAAGGATTAACAAGATCATTCAACTGAGTCAGTCAAGTTTATCAAAGGCAAAAGCATTCAAGGTTGGTAATTCTATTTCATCTCTCTTAATTATTCATCTAGAATGGATTCTGAGGCTTGGGGTTTTTCGAGTTATTGCTTATTCCGCCGCGTACGGACCTCGAAACCCTACAAAGTGGTATCGTGAGCCCCGTTCATGATGCTTAGTTAGATAATCATGATAATTATGTAATATGATTATATGAATTTTCATGATGTGCATGATCTAGAATATGAAATTGTATGAGTTTTACTTGAGAAGTAATAGTATATATAGATATACTAATGATTATGAAATTGTAATATATATGATTAATATGATTAATCTAGATTATGGGATGTCAATTTCATTGATATGATTAATGTGATTAATCTAGGATATTTGTGATGTATTACTTGGTATATTGGCCGGACACCAAAAACCTTCCCCACGTGCACTTCGATGGAAGTGTGGGATAATCTTGGAGCACGTGGCCGCGTACTAGTAATTACTGATCAAATGTAATATGTGTTGCATCATTCCATGTTCATAATTATGTTCATATAGTTTTCATGAATCAACCTTGGGATGTAATTGATAAACATGAAAAATTGAACCTTCTTTGTAATTTGAGTTTGTTTTATGCCACCCATGTTTAAACACTTGCGAGTACACGGGTAGTTTTATGTGGGCTCGCCATAGCGAGGTGCATTAATTCTATCTTTGTATGATCAAGATGAGCAAATAGTGGTTGCTATACGTTTAACATGGTTGAACTCAATTAGGCTATCAAAACGGTTTTGGGCCTAAGGCATAAGATGAGATTGAAACATGTGACATAAGATGTCTATAATCTCATAATGATCTAAGAGTCATATATAGATATGATTGATAAATGTTATCTACCTTTTTAGTTTAATTTTGAGCAATGCCATAGCCGACTTGAAATTAAATTAAAGTTGGGTCTTAGCCTATTAAATTATATTATACATATTTGTATAAGAAGGTTATATAATTTAGTGGGAGTATTTGTGAAATACGTTAATTAATCTCTTAAATGAATTGGTACTTATATGTGTTCATATCTTGTTGCATATCTTTGTAGATCAACGGTCAGTAAACAATAATCAAAACATGTCATCGCGATCGCTCCCGAGAAGGACAAGTTAGAGGAGAATGGCGATAACTACGTGGATTGGATCCGCAGTTTGAGAATTGTTCTAAACAAGAAAGGAAGTTGTACATTCTCGATGGACCCGTTCCACCCGAGCCGGCCGCTAATGCAACTAAAGCGAAAGGGACCAACATAAGAAGCATATGGATGATTCTATTGATGTTGGTTGCACGATGCTGCTACCATGTGTAAGGCTCTTCGTAAGGACCTTAGACACATGGAAGCCTATGATTTGGGAATCATTTGAAGGAAATGTTCCGATTCTGCAAGCACGTACGGAAAGGTTTGACACTATGAAGGCTCTTCATTCATGCAAGATGATTGAAGGACAACCCGTCGGGCCTCATGTGTTGAAGATGAAGGGTCACCTCGAACACCTTGAGAGGCTTGGGTATCCTATCCAGCCAGAGTCGGCTACGGATATGATATTGCATTCACTCCCGAGAGTTATAATCGCTTGTTCAATTATAACATGAATGGGATGAATAAATCTCTGTCTCCGAATTGCGTGGGATGCTAAAGAATGCGGAGAACAATATTACCAAGAAAACCAATCAAGTGTTGATGGTGAATAAAGGAAAGGGGTTCAAAAACAAGGGTAAAGCAAAAGTTGCTAAACCGAGGCAAAGGTTGCCGTTGCCGAGAAGCCTAAACCCAAATCCCAAAAGGATGCGGTGTGCTACCATTGCAAGGAAACCGGCATTGGAGGCGTAATCGCAAACTTTATCGGGAAGGATCAAGAAGAAGGGCAATGAGATTGCCATGACTTCGTGTATCTATATGATAGATGTTTTACTTTCTACCTCTAGTTCTTGGGTATTAGATACCGGATGTGGATCTCACATTTGCCTAAATGTGCAGGACTAAAGAATAGAAGGTTGCTCAAAGAGGGTGAAGTAGATCTACGGGTTGGAAATGGAGCAAGAGTTCATCGGGCCGTAGTGGACTTACGAAGTCACTTTACCAAGCGGATTAATTTTAGTTTTAAATAACCTGTTATTATGTTCGGATTTGAGCGTAAACATTATTTCTATTTCATGTTTAGACAATGAGGGTTACAATTTTCTTATTGCGAATAAGAGATTTTCGATTTATTTGAATGACATGCTTTATTGTGTTGCTCATTCTTTTAATGGCCTTTATGTCTTGGATGTTGAGAATAATGTTGACAATGTCTATCATGTTAGTAAGAAATCCAAACCAAATAATGTGAATGACACATATAAATGGCATTGCCGTGTCGGGCACATAAACGAAACGCATCTCTAAACTCCATAAAGATGGATATTTAGACTCATGTGATTATGAATCATATGATGTTTGCATGAGTCTTGTTTATTGGGCAAGATTGACTAAAGCACCTTTTACTAAGAGTAGTGAAAGGGCTAGTGATTTGTTGGCTCTTGTACATACCGATGTATGTGGACCAATGAATAGCATTGCTAGGGGAGGATTTCGGTGCCATAACGTTCACCGATGACTTATCAAGATATGGCTACGTCTATCGATGAAGTACAAAAGTGAAGCTTTTGAGATATTTAGAATATTTCAAAGTGAAGTACAAAATCAACTTGGCAAAACTATTAAAACACTTCGATCCGATCGAGGTGGTGAATATTTGAGCCAAGAATTTGACGATCATCGAAAAGTTGTGGAATTGTTTCGTAACTTACTCCACCCGAACACCACAATGGAATGGTGTATCCGAGAGGAGAAATCGAACTCTATTAGATATGGTTCGATCGATGATGAGTCAAGTGAACCTTCCTATTTCCTTTTGGGGACATGCGCTGGAAACACCGCTTTCACACTTAACAAGGTCCCTACTAAATCGGCTCTAAAACCACATGAGATGTGGTATGGAAGAAAGCCTAGCTTATCTTTCATGAAGATTTGGGGATGTGAGGTTTATGTAAAGAAATTGGTTTCGAACATAAACTTGCACCTAGATCTGATAAATGTATTTTCGTCGGTTATCCCAAGGAAACGAAAGGATATCTATTTTACAACCAATCCGAGAACAAAGTGTTTGTTGCTCGAAATGGTGTCTTTCTGAAAGAGTTTCTCTCTAAAGAAACTAGTGGGAGTAAAATTGATCTTGAAGAAATTCAAGAACCCGAAAATGACAAGGAACCAATAGTAGAGACGGAACCAAGTTCACAAGCCGTTGTGGAACCGGTTGAGATACACAAGTTCTTCGCATCGGATAGGATACGATCCGAACACGAGAGATATGGATTTCTCACGACGGAAAGTAATGAAGTAGAAATCATTGAGAATGATGAACCTACTTCCTATCAAGAGGCGATGTCCAGCTCTCGATTCTGACAAGTGGCTAGGAGCCATGGAATCCGAAATCAAATCCATGTACGATAATCAAGTTTGGAACTTGATTGATCCACCCGAAGGTGTAAAAACCATAGTGCGAAGTGGGTTTTCAAAAAGAAAACCGACATGGATGGGAAGGTACATACTTATAAAGTAAAAATTTAGGCTAGTTCTTGGGGTATAGAGCGGATTCATGGCGTTGACTATGATGAAACCTTTTCGCCAGTAGCAATGCTTAAGTCTATTAGAATCCTAATTGCCATAGCCGCATATTATGACTATGAGATATGGCAAATGGACGTCAAAACAAAGATTTCTTAACGGAAACCTACTTGAGGATGTATACATGATACGGCTGAAGGGTTTGTCGATCCAAAGGATTCTAACAAAGTGTGTAAGTTGCGGAGATCCATTTATGGATTGAAGCAAGCTTCCGGAGCTGGAATCTACGTTTTGATGAATCGGTCAAAGAGTTTGGCTTCATCAAAAACGAAGATGAACCTTATTATACAAGAAGATAAGTGGGAGCATAGTGCTATTTACGGTGTTGTATGTCGATGACATCTTGCTCATTGGAAACAATGTTCTGCACTTGAGGCGCGAAGTCCTGGTTAGGAAAATGTTTCTCAATGAAAGATAATGGGCGAGGCGGCTTATATCCTTGGTATCAAGATCTATAGAGATAGATCAAGAAGGATGATTGGTTTGAGTCGGAGTACGTATATTGACAAGGTCCTTAGAAGATTCAAGATGGAAAATTCTAAGAGAGGATACTTGCGATGGGACGTGGCATTACTCTTAGCAAGACTCATTGTCCTAAGACAAATGATGAGCGAAAGAGGATGAGTGATATACCGTATGCTTCGGCAATTTGGGTCTATCATGTATGCCATGTTATGTCTTAGACCCGATGTCTCGTACGCTCTAAGCGCAACGAGTAGATACCGATCGATCTGGTGAGAACCGTTGGATAGTCGCTGTCAAGAATATCCTTAAGTACTTGAGAAGGACTAAGGATGTATTCTTGGTATTTGGAGGAATGGAAGATGATCCGTTGTAAAGGGTTACACAGATGCAAGCTTCCAAACCGACAAAGATGACTATAGATCGCGATCTGGTTTTGTGTTTATGCTAAATGGAGGTCTTTGTTTGTTGGAAGAGTTCCAAGCGGACCGCTGGCGATTCTACAAACGTAAGCCGAGTACATAGCAAAGATCGAGATGCGGCCTAAGGAGGCGGTTTGGATCAAGAAGTTAGTTAGTGACTTAGAAGTCGTTAGAGTATCACTAACCCGATGAGCACGTTTCATGACAACAATGGTGCTATTGCCCAAGCAAAAGAACCAAGGTCACATCGGCGATCCAAACACATTTTGAGACGCTTCCACCTCATTCGAGAAATACGTGAAAGGGAGGACGTCAAGATATGCAAGGTACCAACGGATGACAACATTTCGGACCCTCTCACCAAGCCTTTACCACAAGCTAAACATGATGGTCATGTTAGGTCCATGGGTATGAGATACATTGAATGATTGGGCCTAGTGCGAGTGGGAGTACGTAGGTGTTAGTGCCACTAGGCCCATAGAGATAGACCTTTATGTAATGTCATTGTTCATTTATATATGAGATTGCTTCTTTGATTATTATATGTGTTTGCGTGTTTAGTTATAATAATCGTGTCCCTAGTACTTATGAAGCACTAGTATGAAGTCTAATGGATAATCATATGATGATTATATGCACGGAGATGCACATTAGATTCACGGGTACTTGTTAGAGAACAAGGTCTTGGACTTGACCCATTATGAGATTTATGTCATGGTCATATGTCATAATTAAATCTCATATAGTCATATCATTGATATCCTTTGACTCGAGATTATCATCGTCTTCCGCGATGAATATCATGTTTGATATAGTTTAACGTTATCTTTAACCGGATGACAATAAGGGCTATCATTGGCATGGTATGATTCTTGTTGGGAAGAATGATAAGTCAAGATGGAAATTGTCCCTCGTAAAGAGAGATGTTTGCTTGGCCACTCGTAAGTAAGATTGATGTAGTGCATGGCCATGCCCGAATGAATTAATGTGATTAATGTCATTCGATTAATCAATTTACTTGGTAACGAGAAAATATTGAACAATATGAGTTGACGTGGACCATGACTCATGTTCAATATAACATCGTGTGACAATGGGATTGTGATATGTTCTATGTAGGAAAATCGAACTTGATATTATACTATTTGGGTAGGCATGATGGCTTGCTAGAGTCCGCTCATGTCTTATGAGGATCGATGTGATCGGACTCATTGCCAACATAGTATGGTCCTATGGGGTCACACGCATCGAACGAATTGTAAAAAATGAAGAATATGGAGTTTTTGTTCTCAGGGGACGACTCGTCCCAGAGCGTAACCAACTATTCCCCTTAAGGGGACGCCGGTCGAAGGCTGGGTGCCAGGGGACGACTCGTCCCCTGGGCACTGGACTGACGCGGAATTGACTTAAAACTAGGGTTTTCGCGAAGGGAAAAGTTTTATAACGTATAAATACTTACCCCTGGTTGCCCTAGCCGTCATTAGAACGTTTTGGCTTGAGAGAAACACTTAGAGTGGGAGATTTCAATTGAGAATTGAGAATCAAACACCACCAAATCCATTGTTCTTCATTGATTGAAAGGTGTTTCAATCAATTGGATCTAGCAATCCTCCTAGAAGAGTTCTAGGGTTCGTTCCGCGCGTGGATAAACATAGAGGATCTTCGTTCATCAAGATCTTTGGTTCGTGATTCCCGTTCGTTCATCAAGGATTAACAAGATCATTCAATCTGGAGTTGGGTCAAGTTTATCAAAGGCAAAAGCATTCAAGGTTGGTAATTCTATTTCATCTCTCTTAATTATTCATCTAGAATGGATTCTAGGGCTTGGGGTTTTTCGAGTTATTGCTTATTCCGCTGCGCATGGACCCTCGAAACCCTACACTATTCTCATTGTAGTAAAATTAGATGTACATTTTATATTGGATGACGCCAACAATAGCAATTTGTTGGAAAGAAAAAGAATATTGCTGTTATAGTTACGGATATATTCTTCTCAGATCAACATTCTAGACCCTAGCCTCTAATTTAGTTTCTTGAGTTAAATTCATATTGTATAAGCTACAGTTTTTGCTTAAGTGTGGCTTAATCTTATAGGTGGTGCATAAAATCCAGTCAGGATCTGGTCCTCTGGATATGCGACTTGTTCAGGTACCAAAGATGCTCTTAGTGCTGAGGAAAGAGTGGGCCCCAACTGCCTTCTGTATATCATTCAAGGTAAGATAATTTTCCACCTCTGTCTTTGTTTCCATTGTGATTTGGATTCTCTGGTCAGAACTGTTCATGAAATGTTATTTTGAAAAGAATTGCATTAACGATATTAACTGTTAATATAAAACATTATACTCTCTCCGTCCCACTAAAAGTTACAATCTTTACCCCTTTAGTTGTCCCACTTAAAATTATACTTTCCTAAAATGGAAATGTTTCAATGCTTCTTTATTCAATGAGACCCATTTACATACAACAATCATCCACTTATTATTCCCTACTTCCTCTCTCCGACCTCACTTTTCATACTCACAACATTTACACCACTTATATTTATTCTGCGTACGTGGGAATGTGGGGCCTAACTTTACATCCTCCGATAATGGCCAGTAAAAGATGATGCTAATTTGGCTTCTTAAATGAGCGTTTTCTTCTGGCTTTTCTTACTCTTGCTCTCCACTCCCTCTTTCTCTTTCTTCCTTTTGATTCCCTCTGATTAATCTTTTGGCAACAAGATCTGACTTCATGCCTCGGTGCTAGCTGAAACCTCCCAATCAAAGCTCGACTGTTTAAAAGCAGATCAAAGATAGAGTTTTTAGCCAAATTGACTTGCTTGATATTTGGGGATAGTCAATTTCACATGCATAGTTACTAAACGTGAAATTGACTTGCGTAATATTTGTGGTCAAATTGAAAATGAAAGTAAAGTACGCATGTGACATTTCACGTTTAGTAACTACGTATGTGAAATTGTCTATCTCCAATTAGTGTGCATGTCAATTTTGCTAAAAACTCATCAAAGATATGGAAGTGATGTATCTTCAGGGCCCAATATACAGTTCTGCTAAGACCTTTTCGCAATAGTTGAAGTCCAGTCATGTTGGTATATTGGCTAGCTATGGTCTGTAATGTTCAATGCCAAGCATCACAATATGATGGAATGACTGTATTCACTGTCGACTCTTCCGCACTCATTGATCTAGTTTTAGCAAATTCTCTACCGGCACAAGTGGGCAAAAGGGCAAACCCCGGTGCGCCAAGCGCTCCCCGCCAAGCGGGGGTTGGGAGAAGTAACAAAACAAAATTTCAAATCTTGGTCATCGTGTAGTTTTAAGTACTTGACACATTAAAAAAGCATCACAATCTAGTCAGTTGGTAGCTTAGAAGCCGGGTTTGATGTGCAACGCCTAGAAAATTGGTGTTAGGAGAGAAACAGATTAAACATGAATTCAAATGGCAGAAGGAACTTTCTTTTTGAGATATTCTCTTATTTATCCTTTCTTTCCATATTTGACATTTCAATGGCATCTGAAAATTGAAATTATTGCTTCAAATTTCTACTTAAGTCCCAAGTTTATATTCCTCACGTCGTGAAAGACAATACTTCCTCCATCCCTAAATGAATGTCGAAAGAAAAAAGTTCAAATTTGTTCTCGATGAAGAGCAAATTTGAAACTTTTTTGACATTCATTTAGGGACAGAGGGAGTACAATATAGTGATATACTACCTCCATCCCCAAACGAATGTCCCATTTTTTTTCAATTTTGCTCCTGATCAAGAGCTAATTTGAAAAATTTCTGGACATTCACTTTAGGACCGAGGGAGTATGAAGAAAGGACAGGAAACTGAAGGACTGCAGTTCTTCCTGTGTGTTATGAGGCTAGAAAAACACTGTAATATAGAGGTCTTAGCCACATTTTTCTATTTAAGAATAATCTGTGAGCTTATGTCTGTATTTCCAAAATTCTAGTACAACGTATGTTTTTCTCATCTTATTGACCTGCTTATAGATTGATTGCATTTTTCTTCTCTTTTTTTCCCGTGCTTGACTTAACAGTTAGAGACAGATACAGAGATTCTTCTGGAGAAGGCAGACATGGCTCTTAAGAAGTACAAGATGCACGCAGTAGTAGCAAACGAGCTTTCAACTCGTAAAGAGGTCGTTATAGTTGTCACAAACGAGGGAAAGATATCAGTTCATCGCGACAAGAATCAGATTGATGCTGTCGTAGAATGCCCACTCATCAACCTCCTTTCAGATATGCATTCAGATTACATTCACCAAGATATGACTACAAAATGAATGCCTTTAAAATCCTGGAAGGAGACAGTATAAAGTATTAGAGATAATGTACATTGACTTCGCCCATTTGAAACTTCAAAGCTCGACTCGGCTCGGCTCGTTTACAGCCCTAGATATATTCTATGAGTATTGTGGTGTTATGGAAAGGGAGAAAAAACTGTATATTCATGACTGACTACTGAGCTTTATCATCAAGCTCAAGGCCATCTGCAGCTAAAAGTTTACTCAGAATACTTTTCTGGTCTTCTTCTGCTTTCCTTCGCATTATATATCTTTTCTTAAGAACAAGCGTGTGTCGCCTAAGGGTACTGTTGTAATAATCCATGGAAGCCTTCTTCTCCCTTGCCATGATCTTCCGCTCTTCATCTGGATCTATCTGAAAACTCATCCAAGACAAACTTTTTAAGGATGTAGCTTTACTTATTTGTATTTTTGAAAATGCGATAAATTATACTAGCCTTTTTTTAGAAATCAAACATCGTTTATGCTATCTTTTTGGGACAAACCAAAAAGGAAAGAGAAATTACTTTTTTTTTTTTTGGGGGGCGCAGAGGGAGTCAGGTGTCAATTACAAGTAGTATTTAGCAGTTGATCACAAGTTCATCCTAGAGCAGAGTATTTGAGTTGCTGCAAAAAACAATTTTCATTGAAGTTTCAGTACCTTTGAACGAGAGAGTCGGCGGGCATGTATATTTAGCTCTTGCTGCTGCAGTTCAGCCCAAGCAGCAATAGCCATATCACCCCTCTGATCAAACGCCTTCCGCTTTTCCACTATCCAATCCGTCCATGCTTGAGATGCCTGTTGTTGACATAATAATAAATGAGGCAGTCAGACATAGGCGTAATGAAGTGAACAACAACAACAACAAAGCCTTAATTGATTTGGGGTCAGCTAACATGAATTGTCATATGGAATCGTGAAAGAAATGAGGTGGGAAAAAATTAAAAGAAGTTTAAGAAATAAAAGGCAAAATTGATTGTTAGTACCTTCATTGGGTTGACCCGGTTCTCTATATCGTAATCCTTCCGTCTCTTGTCATCTATGAGCAACTCATAGGCTGCTTGAATTTTAATGAATCGAGCTTCCGCTGTTTCCCCTTCCTCAAGTGTGCCTTTGCCATCATAAACTAGAAATACATACGAAATAGAGTGAATCAGTTCCTTGTGCAGACTAGATTCAACTTTTTAGAAGACTTTAACACAGGTGTGAGGAACAAGTAAATTGTGTCACTGATGATACAGTCCGGGGCGGATCTAGTATGTAATTAACGTGGGCAAATTTCACCTCAATTTAATTTTTTTTTTTAACCTAAGTCACCGACTATATGTAATTTTTTTTTTTATATATGAAGTTATTTTTCACTGTTATTATTGTTTACAATATTTTTTAAATATCAAGCCCACGCGATTCCAAAATCCTGGATCCGCCCCTGAGAAGCCTCAACCCAAATCCCAAAAGGATGCAGTGTGCTACCATTGCAAGGAAACTGGGCATTGGAGGCGTAACTGCAAAGTTTATCAGGAAGGACTGAAGAAGAAGGGCAATGAGATTGCCATGACTTCAGGTATCTATGTGATAGATATTCTACTTTCTACTTCTAGTTCTTGGGTATTAGATACCGAATGTGGATCTCACATTTGTTTAAATGTGCAGGGACCAAAGAATAGAAGGTCGCTCAAAGAAGGTGAAGTTAGGGGTGTAAACGGTTCGGTTTAGCTCGGTTTGGGGAAATTTTAGAGCTAAACCACTAGTATCGGTTTGGAGAAATTCCAAACCGAGCTAAACCACAAAAAAATTCAAACCGAGCTAAGCTAAACCGCCAAGGTTCGGTTTAGCTCGGTCTAAACCGCGGTTTAATCATTTTGATTTTATGACTAATCAATATAAAACAGTAAGTAACTAAAATAAACACAGCATTATCAAAATTGCAAGCTAAACCTGTTTGGCGGTTTAGCTTAGCTCGGTTGGTATCAAATTCTTTGGCTGTCGATAATTTCTGCCACGAAACATAATGATTGTTTGTTTTCACGTTATGTATGTTGACTACGATACCGCCACTCAGTCTTGCTAGCATGATTGCCATCTCCTTTATCCGTTCCTTTGGGAAATTATCGCAACAAACTTGTACAGTTTCGTGGAACTTCCAGTGCAAATGCATATTTTGAACAACTCCTCCAAACACTCCGCGTACACCAACATGAACATAATTTTTATTTCTAAAGCCAATCTTCTTATATACGGGGTTGTTCGGAGGTCAAATCTCGGGATCGTGCTTTGGAGGTGGCAAATCACGGAAGCTCATACTTTTTAGCTTTTGGAGTAGTAATGCCACTTTTTCTTGGCTGCGGTAACCGGAAGAGGAACAATATGAGATCTGCTGATTTCATGATCTTTGAAAAGTCAAAAGATTGTGCAATGAAATGAGAAATGATGTGTGTGTGTGTATGATGCTAAATACGGCTCTATGAACTTCGGGTGATATAGGTGAACTAGAAATGCAAACTTATAGTTTACGCAGAGCAGTAAACTAACAGTTGTATACACTTACAACATTTCCATAGTGTTTAGTTTGTCCAATACTTGTGTAAGAAACAACGGCGGTTCCATAGCTCGGTTTCATAGCTCGGTTTGGCGGTTCGGTTTAGCTCGGTTTGGCTCGGCACCCTCAAACCGCAAGCTAAACCGAACCACGTGGTTTGTAATTTTTATAAACCGAGCTAAACCACTTAAATAAAAAAACCGAGCTAAACCCCACGGTTTAGCTCGGTTCGGTCTCAAACCGCGGTTTGAGCTAAACCACTTACACCCCTAGGTGAAGTAGACCTACGTGTTGGAAATGGAGCAAGAGTTGCTGCATTAGCCGTAGGGACTTATGAAGTCGCTTTACCTAGCAGACTAATATTAGTTTTAAATAATTGCTATTATGTTCCGGATTTGAGCAGAAACATTATTTCAATTTCTTGTTTAGACAATGAAGGTTATAGTTTTCTTATTAAGAATAAGAAATTTTCCATTTATTTGAATGATATGCTTTATTGTATTGCACATTCTTTTAATGGCCTTTATGTCTTAGATGTTGAAAATAATGTTGAAAATATCTATCATGTTAATAAGAAATTCAAACCAAATAATGTGAACAACACATTTAAATGGCATTGTCGTCTGGGTCACATAAATGAGAAACGCGTCTCTAAACTCCATAAAGATGGATATTTAGACTCATATGATTATGAATCATATGATGTTTGCGAATCTTGTTTATTGGGCAAGATGACTAAAGCACCTTTTACTAAGAGTAGTGAAAGGGCTAGTGATTTGTTGGCTCTCATACATACTGATGTATGTGGACCAATGAATATCATTGCTAGGGGAGGATTTCGGTACTTCATAACGTTCACTGATGACTTATCAAGATATGACTATGTCTATCTGATGAAGTACAAAAGTGAAGCATTTGAGATATTTAGAATATTTCAAAATAAAGTACAAAATCAACTTGACAAAACTATTAAAACACTTCAATCTGATCGAGGTGGTGAATATTTAAGCCAAGAATTTGACGATCATCTTAAAAGTTGTGGAATTGTTTCAGAACTTACTCCACCCGGAACACCACAATGGAATGGTGTGTCCGAGAGGAGAAATCAAACTCTATTAGATATGGTTCGATCGATGATGAGTCAAGATAACCTTCCTATTTCCTTTTGGGAACATCTTGGCTGAAGCAGAGCTTGTTTGCTTTCACACTTAATAAGGTCCCTACTAAATCGACTCCTAAGACCCCACATGAGATGTGGCATGGAAGAAAACCTAGTTTATCTTTCATGAAGATTTGGGATGTGAAGCTTATGTAAAGAAATTGGATTATGAAAATAAGCTTGCACCCAGACCCAGATCCGATAAATGTATTTTCGTTGGTTATCCTAAGAAAACGAAAGGATATCAATTTTACAACCGATCCGAGAACAAAGTGTTTGTTGCTCGACATGGTGTCTTTCTAGAGAAAGAGTTTCTCTCTAAAGAAACTAGTGGGAGTAAAATTGATCTTGAAGAAATTCAAGAACCCGAAAATGACAAGGAACCAATAGTAGAGATGGAACCAAATTCACAAGCTGTTGTGGAACCGGTTCAAGATACACAAGTTTTTCGCAGATCGGATAGGATACGATCCGAGCATGAGAGATATGGATTTCTCATGACGGAAAGTAACGAAGTAGAAATCATTGAGAATGATGAACATACTTCCTATCAAGAGGCGATGTCCACTCCTGATTCGAACAAGTGGCTAGGAGCCATGGAATCCGAGATCAAATTCATGTACGATAATCAAGTTTGGAACTTGATTGATCCACCTGAAGGTGTAAAAACCATAGGGTGCAATTGGATTTTCAAAAAGAAAACCGACATGGATGGGAAGGTACATACTTACAAGGCTAGGATTGTTGCTAAGGGGTATAGGCAGATTCATGGCGTTGACTATGATGAAACCTTTTCGCCCGTAGCAATGCTTAAGTCTATTAGAATCTTAATTGCCATAGCCGCATATTATGACTATGAGATATGACAAATGGATGTCAAAACAGCGTTTCTTAACGGAAACCTACTTGAGGATGTATACATGATACAGCCTGAAGGGTTTGTCGATCCAAAGAATTCTAATAAAGTATGTAAGTTGCAGAGATCCATTTATGGATTGAAGCAAGCTTCGAGGAGCTGGAATCTACGTTTTGATGAATCAGTCAAAGAGTTTGGCTTCATCAAGAACAAAGATGAGCCTTGTGTATACAAGAAAATAAGTGGGAACATAGTACTATTTCTGGTGTTATATGTCGATGACATCTTGCTCATTGGAAACAATGTTCCTGCACTTGAGACTGTCAAGTCCTGGTTAGAAAAATATTTCTCAATGAAAGATATGTGTGAAGCGGCTTATATCCTTGGTATCAAGATCTATAGAGATAGATCAAGAAGGTTGATTGGTTTATGTCAAAGTACATATATTGACAAGGTTCTTAGATCGGTATGGAAAATTCTAAGAGAGGGAACTTGCCAATGGGACATGGTATTACTCTTAGCAAGACTCATTGTCCTAAGACAAATGATGAGCGAAAGAGGATGAGTGATATTCCATATGCTTCGGCAATTGGGTCTATCATGTATGCCATTTTATGTACTAGGCCTGATGTCTCGTATGCTCTGAGCATGACGAGTAGATACCAGTCTGATCCTGGTGAAAACCATTGGATAGCAGTCAAGAATATTCTTAAGTACTTGAGAAGAACTAAGGATGTATTCTTGATATTTGGAGGAATGGAAGATGATCAGGTTGTAAAGGGTTACACAGATGCAAGCTTCCAAACCGACAAAGATGACTTTAGATCGCAGTCTGGGTTCGTGTTTATGCTAAATGGAGGTGCCATTTGTTGGAAGAGTTCCAAGTAAAGCACTGTTGCTGATTCTACAACTAAAGCCGAATATATGACAGCATCGGATGCAGCTAAGGAGGCGGTTTGGATCAAGAAGTTCGTTAGTGACTTAGACGTCGTTCCGAGTATCACTAACCCGATAGAGCTTTATTGTGACAATAATGGTGCTATTGCCCAAGCAAAAGAACCAAGGTCACATCAACGATCCAAACACATTTTGAGACGTTTCCACCTCATTCGAGAAATCTGTGAAAGGGAGGACGTCAAGATATGCAAGGTACCAACGGATGACAACATTGCGGACCCTCTCACCAAGCCTTTGCCACAAGCTAAACATGATGGTCATGTTAGGTCCATGGGTATAAGATACATAAATGATTGGGCCTAGTGCAAGTGGGAGACTGTAGGTGTTAGTACCATAGGCCTATAGAGATAGACTTATTTGTAATGTCATTATTCTTTTATATGAGAGATTGTTATTTTGATTATTATATATGTTTACATGTTTATTGTAATAATCGTGTCCCTAGTACTTATGAAGCACTCATATGAAGTTTAATGGATAATCATGTGATGATTATATGCATAGGGATGCACATTAAATTCATGGGTACTTGTTAGAGAATAAGGTACTGGACTTGACCCATTATGAGATTTATGTCATGGTCGAATGTCATAATTAAATCTCATATAGTTATATCATTGATATCCTTTGACCTGAGATTATCATCGTCTTTCACTCGATGAATATTGTGTTTGATATAGTTTAACGTTATCTTTAACCGGATAACAATAAGGGCTATTATTGGCATGATAGGATTCTTGTTGGGAAGAATGATAAGTCAAGATGGAAATTTGTCCCTCGTAAAGAGAGATATTTGCTAGGCCACTCGTAAGTAAGATTGATGATGTACATGGCCATGTCTGAATGAATTAATGTGATTAATATCATTCGATTAATCAATTTACTTGGTAACGAGAAAGCATTGAACAATATGAGTTGACGTGGACCATGACTCATGTTCAATATAACATCGTGTGATAATGGGATTGTGATATGTTCTATGTAGGAAATCGAACTTAATATTATATTATTTGGGTAGGCATGATGGCTTGCTAGAGTTCCCTCATGTCTTATGAGGATTGATGTGATCGAACTCATTGCCAATATAATATAGTCCTATGGGGTCACACGCATCGAATGAATTGTCAAAAATGAAGAATATGGATTTTTGTACACAGGGGACGACTCGTCCCCAGGCCAGAACCAACTATTCCCTTGGCCTGGGACGAGTGTATCTGAGGGAATGTCCTGAGGGATGACTCATGCTCATAGGGACGACTCGTGCCCTGAGTTTGTACTAACTATTCCCCGTAAAGGGGACGACTCTATCTGGGCATTGTGAAGAGGGGACGACTCGTGCCCTGGGGGACGAGTCGTCCCGTCGACGCTGGCAGGTACGTAAATGACTTAAAATTAGGGTTTTCTCGATGGGAAAATATTTATAACGTATAAATACAAACCCTTGGTTGCCCTAGCAGTCATACTCACGGTTTTTGGGTTTAGAGGAACACAAAAGAGTGATTTCAATTGTGAATTGAGAGAAATCAAAACACCAATTCCATAATTCTTCATTGATTGAAAGGAGTTTCAATCAAAGGGTCTAGCAATCCACCTAGAATTGTTCTAGGGTTCGTTCAACGCGTGGACACACATAGAGGATCTTCGCCAATCAAGATCTAACGTTCGTGATTCAAGGATCGTTCATCGAGGATTCACAAGATCATCAATCTGGAGTTGGAACGCGTTTATCAAAGACAAAAGCGCACAAGGTTGGTTATTCTATTTCATCTTTCTTAATTAATCATCTAGAACGGATCCTTGGCTCCGGATTTTTCGAGTTAATTTGCTTTCTTCCGCTGCGCATGGACCTTCGAAACCCAACAGTGCCTTCGCAGCAGGACTTCATGATCATCAGTAAATAAAGGCATCTGGCCCTCGAACCTGCCCAATGACTTTCTAGTTGGTTGAACCGTCATAAGCTTCTAGAGTAATGATATACCTTTTTGGATATCGTGAGCCTTTGATCCATGATGCAAACACTTCTAGCGTCTGTGTGTGTGTAGGTTAGATAATGCGACTTACCTGACCCAAGAGCGGGGGGTGAGAGGTATTTATGGGGGAGCTCAACATTGAATTTCTTTGTCTCTACTCGGACATGTGGTACGCTCTGGTTGGATAGTACATAGAAAGAACACTGCAAAGATTGTGGGATGTCTTTCAAGGACATAAAGCACAAAGATTGAGGTGACGGTTGGTGGGACACCGAGAACGCACCTGCTTTTCATTTAATGTGATAGTGATAAGTTTGTTGGTTGTATAAAAAAAAAAGTACGAAACGTGATCCGTAAGACAGGAACTGGAAGGTTGGAATGGATCGGGAGGCTGGTGAGCCCGCATATCATGGGATTGACTCAGAGTTAAGTGCCCATGGTCTAGAGTAACTCACGGTTCGGGCCATAGCATAGTTCATGGGCCGATTTATCTGGTTGGTTTGCATTTAGCAATATTGGGTTCGACATGTAGGTTTCGGGTTCATCAAATATGACAATATTTGCAGAGATAGGAATTTGGCCTGCTGGCTAGAGCTCATGACTTTCAACTTGGAGGTCATGGGTTCGATCCTCCCAGAAGTTAGAGGGAAGGCTTTCTCTCCCTAGAATTTATCTCCTAGGCGCTTCTGTGCGTGCATGTATGTGTGTGTGAGTAGTGGAAAAAAATGATAATATTTGAGGCACTAATTTGTGACTCAAATAAATATGAAGTATTTTTCTTTAACCTACCGAAAAGTGGACTTTCTTGGTCTATTTAAATATCTAAGAAACTTATTCTCTAAGGAATGTATAGCTGAGTTGCAATGTCAAACATGCGCTATGGACTAGAAATTTTGCCATATAATATACTTCCTTCGTCCCGCTATAATGTGCATACTTAATATTTGCATGCAAATTAAGGAGAAAATTAGTATACTTAATATTTGCATGCAAATTAAGGAGAAAATTAGTGGAGTAAGTGTTGATAGTATGAAAAGTGAGGTTGGAAAGAGAAAGTGGGGTAGAAAATAGTAAAGTTGATTGGTGTTGTGAGTATAAAAGTAAAGTAGGAGAGATAATTAGTGGGTGAAATAGTAAAGATTCTTTGTCATTTTAGGAAGTGTGCAGTCTGTAATGAAACGTCTAATAAGAAAAGTGTACAGCTTGTAACGGGTCGGAGGGATTATTCGTAGGGTTCTTATTTCATTTTCATTTGCTTGACTAGCAACGTCAATCACACTCAAAGGACTTCATATAACAAAGAAAATGTCTTAAATTTTCTCTCTCCTGTCATAATCTAACCCAAAATTATCTTCCGAAAATTAATATTTCTTTGAAATTCCACCCCCATTAATGTTTAAACAAGACTAATAATTTATTTTTCTCCCTTTAATTAATGAAATTAATCAAGACTAATAATTTATTTTTCTCCCTTTAATTAATGAAAACTTTCTTGCCCACTTTCATAATAATCTTTGTTTTGTTACTTTTTGAATCGATGTTCTCACTATTTAATGATGAATTTGATTGAATTTTAATAAAAAATGTAGAAAATATTAATTAATAATGACAATAAAATCTTAAAACATGTTATTAACCAATCACAAATTTTTATTAAAATAATTTTAACTTATAATATAAATTTACTGACGAAAGACTTCTTAGGTTTTAAGGTGGAACCTAAGACTTTAAGATGATATCAAAGCAGGTTTATTACATGTGCAGGCCCACGACTGACGATGTCACTCCGCGTCACCCGATTTATAAGTTCACGTTGTAAGTTTTGGCAAATGAGACTATCTTGATGAAATGTAAACCACACATTTGCATACGATCACGCACAACAATCCCCTCAAGGCAAATTTTCTTAATACTTTTTTTTTGACAAGTCAACTTGAACAAAACGCCCATGTTATAAATTTGAGCTCATTCATTTGCATTTACTTATCCTCCAATGGCTTCTTTCCTCACAAACAGATTGAAAACATAAAAAACCGAGGCAAATGGCAAATAGCGGGACTTGTTTTGCTGCTTCTCTCTTCATTCTGAGTGTCTTCTGCTTAATTCTGATTGTCTTTGTTTCTCCGGGAATAGCCATTAGAGGTTAGCCCTCCATCTACATATATCTATAAATACATTTAACATAATTTTTAATCTTTATTATACTCTCTCGATCTATTTATTATTGAGTTGGTCTTGCGGGGAAAACTGTTTTTCTTAACACCTATTAAAAACGTTGTTTAAAAATGTGCGGTGACACGATTGTAGATAGCTGAAACTTATTTTTTATAAACTTGTTTACATTTATGTGATTAAGAAAAACTTTTCTTAAAAAAATTTGATGACAGTATCGTAAATAATTGGAACTTATTAACACGCCGATAATCAAAACCAGTATCACTAGCATTCATAAAGACTATCACTAGCACTGAAAAAAATACACAAATATTTAGTGTTTTTATACATTTTTATATGAATTGTTGTTGTTCTCACCATCTATTACTAATATAACCTAATATTACTAAGTTACTAGTATGGGCTAATGTTACCCAAATCCCCAACATCAGTTAGATAATTAGAAACCATAATGTTGTGTGGTTTAATTTCATTTTAATTAAGAAATATTTAGGGTTTTTATACATTTTTAATGATAAAAATGCATTAATATTCTTATTATAAACTTTCTAAACATTTATTTAATTTAGGATAATAAAATGAATGACAAAATTTTTTTATTAAAAAAAAACGTTTATAAACAATTTTTTTATGTAAAAGACATTCATTTTGGATCTTGTATGTGATATTAGTTGGCATGTTCTCAAACCCTGTGTCATTCAGGCACATCCTGCGATTTAACAGGTAGTAGCAATGATGGATCGAAACTACTACCCCCAGGATTAAACCTGGGCATCAAAAAAAAAAAAAATATATAAATTCCTATTTCTCTGGACGTATCTAATAAAATTTATGTATCCGAATTTATTGCAGATCTTTCCGATCCGCCGGATTGTCTTATAGGTGAGTACAGTTATCCTTGTCATTTAAGACAAAAACTCACGTGAGAACATGAATACCCGTCTCATCCATGAGACGGGTCGGATCCATGACCCGCACCAAGGTGTATCAGCGCTCGCCCAAGTCATTCCATGCCTTGGTCAGGTTCGGCAACCTTGTGAAAAGTAATAGTTACTATAACATAATGTAATAATTGTATGCATATAAAGTAATAGTTTGTATACATTAAAATAATACATATATACAGAATAATAATAATATTTTTCCCCATGTTTTCTTCGTTTGGCAAATGTAATAACTTATGTATATGAATGTAATAGTTTATACAAGTAAATGTAACACTTTGATAGATGAAATTGTAACATATTTCTATAGATAATGTAATACTTTTACATGTATCATGATAAATTTGAACTCATTTTGTAACTTATTGTTTGAAAACATATAGATATCTATACATATGTGTTACAATTATGTACAAATCTTATTACGTATAAATATGCGTTTGTTACATTTTAGATGTAATAAGTATTACTTTTGCCAAATGAAGAAAACATAGGGAAAAACACTATTACTTTTCTGTATATATGTATTACTTTAATGTATACAAACTATTACTTTATATGCATACAATTATTACATTATGTTATAGTAACTATTACTTTTCACAAACCGAAAAAAAAAATAAATTTAAAAATTAAAAAAAAAAACACTATTACTGATTATTTTGCTGATCCCAACGGTCAATATGAGCGCCTGAGTGATGCGAACATACCCCAGAAATTTGACGACGATCCAACGGTTAATGAAGCGGGAATTTGATTTTTAATATAGCAAATTTTTGGAGATTTTCGTCAGTTTTTGCCGCCAGCCATTTCTCCCTCTCCGGCAATTATTTGGAAGATCCCAACGGTCATCATGAGCGCCTAGGGGATGCGACCAAAGCCCAGAAGTTTCATGACGATCCAACGGTTAACGAAGTCGAAATTTGATTTTTACATATGCGATTTTGGTTTTGATTTTGCCCAGAACCTAAGCCCATTTGACGGATCATGCCCCATGGGTCATGGGTCGACCCGTCTCATGCATGAGACGGATCCCCTTGTTCTCATGGGAGACCACCTCGTCATTTAAAGAGAACATTTTCAATATTATAAATTAGAGGTACCAAATTTTGTTAGGCTACACGTTTTTTCTAACGGTTAGAAAAGACGTATTTATAAATGTACGGTGACATTTTTATTAATAAAGAGATCTTCATATGCGGTGACATTTTTGTAAATAAGCGAAACTTCGCACGCTGAAAATCAAGGTCGTGACTAACTCCATGACTAACAAACTTTATTGGTATCAAACTCAAAGATTGTTGTATATCAATATTAAAGATTTCTGGATATAAATCAACAAACACTACCACTGACCCTCGTTGAATACTTCATAAAAAATCTTCTGAATATTAGTTTTGAAGGTTCTGTATATCAACCTCAAAGTTTCTGGATATCTAGAATCCGTTAACATTGATATTCGGAAAGTTTGCTACGCGCTGGGTCCATGACCAATAAAATTTGATTTTGATACCTAAATGCCCTTATTTAAAAAAATAACTGATAGAAGTCAGCATAATTATTAAATCAAATAATTCTAAGTAGAAAACTCCTTATTTAGAAGAATAAGGCTCCGTTTGTTTAGCGTAAAACATTTTCCGGAAAATGATTTCCGGCAAAATGTTTTCCGGAAAATGAAAATGTTTTCCGGAAAATAAGATAAAAATGAAGTTTTTCCCATTTTCTGGTGCGAAACAAACACCGGAAAATGAGGAAAATATTTTTCGGAAAACATTTTCCCCCAAACAAACGGAGCCTAATTGGTAGAAGTGAGCATAATAATTCAAAGAATTATAGTAGAAAACGAAAGTAAATACCCTTATTATCCAACATATCAACTGTAATATTCATCATGGGGCGGAGTGATTTATATTTTTCTTTATTTTTTTTTTATAGACTATGCAAGAAAAAAAAACTATCATGCTTTGGGCATAAAAAGATAAGGGTTTATTATGAAAAAATCTCACTAAAAAAGATGACATTTACAAAAAAAAAATGTAAGATGGGAAATTACAAAAAACTATTTTTTTTTCTTTTTTTTAAAAAAAAAAAAAATTTTTTGATTTTTTTTTCAGTTTTGGTCAAACAACTGATAATTTCAATTATTAGTTGTTCAAACAAGTGATAATTTCACTTATCAGTTGTAAACAAGTGATAACTGAAATTATCAGTTGTTTGAAGAGTAATATGTGCTTCAAACAACTGATAATTTCAGTTATCAGTTGTAAACAAGTGATAACTGAAATTATCAATTTTTTGAACAACTGATAACTGAAATTATCAGTTGTTTGATCAAAACCGATAATTTTTTTTTTTTTTTTGTAATTTCGAACTTATGTTTTTTTTTTTTTTGTAATTTCTATCTTTCTAAAGTAGTTTTTTTGTAAATGCCTCAACTCAAAAGATAAACTTGATAGGGATAAGAAAAACAAATATTTAGAACTTAATTGTAGAAAGTGGACTTTTAAAATAAAACATAAGAAAATTGAAAAACAATTATTAACGTGGAACATACTAAAATTTCTAAGTATAGATGAATTCTAATTCAATTTTAGGAATCTATAAGAATATAAAATGACCGTCAATATTATTTATAATAAAAATTGATTATCATTTTGAAACAGAAGAATAAATAATTACAATGTTTGACTTTTTTAGATTGACTCTCTTTTCTTTTCTACCAGACCCAGATCCAGAATATTGTTCAGCAAATGGTCCTGCAGGTTTTTTTTAATCTGATTTCTTTCTTGGTGATGCGATTTCACTAAATATTCTCTTTTAAGAACAATGTGTATCTTTTCATGAGTTCTATTACCGTTATACTAGTACTCTCTTACCTGTGTCAATGACACGGTGACAGTATGAATTTGATCGGTCTTATAAAAGTGTATAATATATTGTGCGATAGGGAGGATGGAGAGGTTGATTGCCTTAATGTATGGTTAAAGTTTTATATAATCACCCGAACATCAGTAGTATCATTGAGATAATATTTAGCCTTACTTGTTACTGTCATGTTATATGTGGAATATTATGTTGTGTAATTTGTTTTTGAATAAAACTCCCACCGTATTATATAACACAATATCTACTCTTCTATTTGGCGATTCAAATATTTCAGAGTTCATTATATTTGTTAAAATACAGTTCCATTATCACTTCTTTGGAAACTAGTTTTAATTATTTAAGAAGGTGGTGTATTGATTGCAAAAAAAAAAATGGATGGCGTATTCACTACAACAAAAATGGTCTTCTGCGGCACTTTTTCAAAAGTGCCGCAACTTTTCGGCCATTTTTATTAAGTGTCGCTAATTTTTGGGCACTTTTTCATAAGTGCCGCTAATTATCGACACTTTTAAATTAAGTGTCGCTAATTTTCAACACTTTTTAATAAGTGCCGCTAATTATCGACACTTTTAAATTAAGTGTCGCTAATTTTCAACACTTTTTAATAAGTGCCTCTAATTTACGACACTTTTTATTAAATGCCACTAATAACAAATATTATTTCGAAATTCTTTATTTAATTTTAAAATTTAGTCATATTTTTCATGTAGCTTGTTATATTTTTTTTTAATTAAATTAGATTTATATGACTGCAATCATGCAATATTGCAATCATATGAAGATGCAATAATATAAGATTTTGTGTTATAACAAATATTTGTTAGTGAATTTTCGTATCAAAAAATCATTTAGCCTAGTGGTAGAAGACTTACCTCATATGCATAAGGTCTTGGGTTTAAATTTGAGCAAGTGCTTCTATATTTTTATTTAAAATACTACACGAAAAAAAGTGTCAGAAAATTCAAGTCACTTTTGAAAAGTTACGGAATTTTTTCTGCATTTCTAAAAGTGTCAGAAATTTTGCGCTACTGTGAATGTGCCGCAAAGTATAACTGACACCACTTTTCCGGGCACTTACGAAATTGTCAATATATGTGTCGTAAATAGTTTTTTCTGCACGTTTTTTCGTTTTCGGCAATTTTTAAAGTGTCGTAAAAAGCCAAATTTGTTGTAGTGATTATGTCAGCAAGAATAATGGAGATCAGGTGTGTGAGGTATTTTTTTTATGATTTGCCTAGTCAGGGGGCAAGAAGAGGAATCGAATCCTAGCACTTACCGAGTGTGAGACTTAGCTTTATCACTAGGTCACTTATTTATTGAGGGACTGGTTTTAATTATTTAAGAAGGTGGAATATTGATTGCAAAAAAAATAAAAATTGGATGAAGTATTAAGTCCATATGAATAAAGGTGATCGGGTGGGTAGGTTTTTTTGTGACGATTTTCCAAGACAGAAAGCGAGCAGAGGAATCGTACGTAATGCTCACCGAGGATAAGACCTGGCTTTAAACAGGAGTGGTCTAGTAACAGAGGGGTCTAAAGTAAAATTTATGATAAAATTGAAAAAGACCGATTGAACTGTGTGTCAAATAGATAAGTGAAATCCTATATCTCAATAAAAACGGGTAATCCATTTAGAATATTATATATATATATGTGTGTGGGTGTGTGTGTGTGTGTGTGTGTGTGTGTGTGTGTGTGTGTGTGTCGAAACTAGGCAGAGGAAATAGCATTTACAAACACATCAAAAACACAAACACAAGATATACGTGGTTCACCAACTTAGCTACATCTACGGCTAGAGGAAAGAAATATAATTTATCTTGGAAATCTTAGATACAATCTACAAATCTTAGTGCATGAATTCTTGATTATAAGAATTCAAAGCTGTGAAAACCCTAATATAGAGAAAATTAGATGAGCAATTGAACCTGAACAATGTTAGGAGAAAGAGGAGTATTTATACTACCCTAATCATAACCATGTAGATTTACTATACCTACGCTGCACATGGGCCGACCCACAAGATTTTCTCGGCCACACGACAGTGTCCAAAGGCCAGCTTGGGCATGCTCGGCCAAGCTTCTCGTCTAGCCCTCTCGACGAAGTCTGCACGGGCGTGCGTCTAGCTGAGCAATTGCGTTTGAAACATCATGCACGACCATCCCCTTCTTCGTAAAAGCATGTGTGTGCCTTAGGTGGCCGCCTAAATTCCAAAAAGTTGTCCTCATCCAAAACTCGGCTACACGACCGTGCTAGCCTTAGCTACACGGCCGTGTTAGTACAAAATCCAGGAATTACATCTTCTTTGCTTGTTCAATCCTCAACTAGGCATCACCAATCTTCAAAGGCATTAACGCATCGAATCTCCACCTTGACATTGAACCTCCAAATCAATAAAAAGAACTCCATCGCCTCAGATGTTGACTAACAAGTGCGAAAATTTAGCATGTCCAAACAATGTTAGAACTTGCTAACCAACATGGATTTCATGAAATTATCACCAGGATTGTCCGCAACACCCACTTTCTTTACCTAAATGATACTTGACATCAATATGCTTGGTCCTCTCATGATGAACTTGGTCCAACTGACAACTGACCCAGCAAGAGTAAATACATATCCGGTCATAGATCCCCTCGTGTAAATATCCACAGAGTAGTCCGAATCAGAGAAACCCTCTACTACATATTTTGTACCACCTCCATACAATAAACAAACATCAGAAGTACCCCTAAGGTATCAAAATATCTTCTTCAGTGTTTTCCAATGTTTCTTACCAGGATTCCCCATAAACCTACTAAAAACAGTAGCTACATTTTCATGATCCGGCCTAGTGCAAATCATAGCATACATCAAACTAGCAACTGCACTAGCATAACGTACTCGAGCCATGTACTCTTTCTCTTTAGACGATTAGGTGCAAACGCAATAGAAATATATGCATTTGTTGCACCCGTAGTATCTATAGGCTTTATTGTAGACATGTCAAACCTCTTTAAATCTTTTTAATGTAACCTTTCTAGGATAAGAACAGTTTTACTATCCCTATAAATCTCTGTAACACACACAACAGTCATACGGGCTCCTTGGCAACTGCTTCAGGCCATATAAGGACTTATTCAATCTGCATACATAGTCTTCCTTCGCAGAAACCTGAAACCCATCCGACTATGTCATAGAAATATCCTCATACAACTCTCCATGTAAAAAAGTTGTTTTTACATCTACATTCTCTAGCTTTAAATACTTATTTGCCACCATTGTTAACAACACTCTGATAGAAGTATGTCTAACTACAGATGATAAGATCTCATTGTAGTCAACCCCCTCTCTCTATTTGAAACCCCTAGAAACCACATGAGCTATATACTTGACCTCCTCTAATGGTAACACACATTCCTTTTTTTTTGAAAACCCACTTGCAAGTAGCAGTTTTCCTGCCCTCTTGCTTCTTCGTTAACTCCCAAGTCTTGTTCTTATGAAGTGACTTCATCTTGTCTCCTAGAGCTACAAGTCATTGGGCTGACTTAGAACATGTAACTAATTCCTTGAAAGTGGATGGCTCCGTAAGATCGGGTTCCATGTCAGCAACCTAAATTGTATAAGACTCCATGTCTTTAAAACCATACCTCTCAGGAGGCTTCCAAAAATTAACTTTTCTAGACCTCTGATGAGCTAACCCATGTTCTTTAGGAAAAGGTGATAAATTGTTTGGTGCTTCTCTCTCTGTAGGTATATCCTAATTAACCTATGATTGTGGACTACTCAACTTTGTAGTATCTTGCTGCTCCACTTGTTTATCAACACTAGCAAATCCTGGTACTATAATAGGATTAAGTAGCGAGTTTTCATTAACGACAACATTCATGCTTATAATAACCCTATTTTCAGTGATCTCTAAGTACCATGATGTCAAGAAAGCTTTAGCACTATTAACTGAAGAAACTTCAAAGATTAAGACGGATAAAACTCTTATGAGGACTGATATTCAAGTGCTCAAGGACAAAAAATTAAGAGCATGACTTCTCTAAATGAAGATAACCTTATATTGAAAACAAAGAACTCATCACTTAAAATAGAAACGATGACTTGGTTGCTCAAAATGATTATCTTATAAAGGTTATTGAACAGTAAACCAAATCTCGTGTCTTTATGGATCAAATTCTAGAATCTCAAAATCCTAGTAGTGATAAGGAAGGATTGGGATTCACAACTAGTGACAATTTAAAGTGCTTATTCTGTTGTGAGAAGGATAAGGGATTTACCAATCAAACTCATGAAATCCCCAAGGCCAAACATTTTGCTAGTAAAGGCTCAAGACAGGAACAAGTAAGAAACTAAATTTCTATGATGTTTACCCAAATAACCGAACTGGGAAAGCTAAGTTGAAAGGAAAATCTACGGAAGAACATGGGCCTGAACAAGTTAATCATAAAATTGAGAGCGCCCCATCTTCTAGCGCTTCTCCTACTCAACCTAGGAGAGTGAGTGCTCCTAGAAAGGTGCTCCCAGATTTGTAATTAAAAAATTTGTTAAGGCTACTTCTTCAAACTCAGTTGAGAATGCTAAACCTATGCAAAGTAAAGAGTTTCTTAAAACTCAGTTTAGTGGCATTTAGTGGCTTTCAACACTGTTCTGTGTGTCATTGTTTTTGTCATAATACTGTTGAATGCCTTTTGAGATTCTCTCCCAATGCCAAAGAAAGTAAAACTCCCAAGGTCAGACAGGAGTGGGTTGTCAAAAGGTACTAACCCTATGACCCAAAGGAATAAAGGGGACTTGCGCTTAAATGTCTATTTTCAGCTTCTTTGCTTCATGGTTAGATCTATAAAGGTAAAATCAAATGAATGGTATCTTGATAGTGGATGTTCTAGACACATGACCGGAGATATCAACTTTCTTGAAGATGTCAATGAGGAGAGAGGTCCCTCTGTTACGTTTGGTTACAACAATAAAGGAAATATCATTGGATAAGAAAAATACGAAAAGGAAAAATCTCTATAGAAAGAGTAACTCTTGTTGGTCTCAAGATATACATGGGTGAAAATGATAATATGTAAAGACGACTGCTATGATATCTTGCTACTCTGTTTAGGCAGCTCCAAACACAAAAAGAGGATGACATTGTGAGTGTAAGTTCAAATAATGTACTATGTTCAAGAACAACGGTGTTGCTCGATATTGTGATGATCATGGAATAGATCACAATTTCTCTACTGCTAGGGTTCCTCAACAAAATGGTGTTGTGCAGAGAAAGAATAGAATCTTGATTGAAATTTGGAAAAATGATGATAGCTGAAGCAAAACTACCACATTATTTTTGGGCTGAAGCTGTTAACACTGCATGTCTTACTTGAAATTTTTTCGTCATCAACAAAACTCACAGCTAGACTCCATACGAGCTTTGGAGAGGAAGAGCTCCCAACACTGTTTTCTTCAAAATCTTTTGTTGTAAGTGCTTTATCCTCTACAATAGAAGAGAATATAGAGGTAAAGTTGATGCTAAAGCTGATGAAGTAGTTTTGTTGAGTATGCTAAACATTCTAAAGTTTTTCATAAAACTAGTTTAAAGATAATAGAATATGTCCATGTTACTTCTGATGAAAATTTTCTCCTTGAGCTACATTTGGCTTCAAATGGTTCTGATAATTTTGTTGAGCCTAATGAGATAGGTGAGCCCCATAGAACTGCACTTGAACCAGAACAAAATTCATTAATTCAAGGAAATACATCAATATTCCAAGCGCCCCATCTAGAAAATGAAGCGCCTGATTTTTCTCTAGGAGCGCTTGAATTTACAACTCTCGAAGATTCTCCCTCTGGAAGTGCGCCTGATGTTAGTCCCTTACATTCTATTGAACCACTTCAGCAACTCATTTATGATGATATTGATGCTATTTTATATGATGTACCTATTCAAGATCTTCAATGACCTTCTACTCAACCAGATCTACCTCTTGAAGTTCGTGAACATAAAAGTCACCCAATCTCAAATGTTATTGGTGATCTCCATGCTGGTGTTCAAAAAAGAAGAACCTCAAACTATGATGAACATAGATCTTTAATCCCCCAAATGGAACTAAAGAATATCAATGAAGTGCTCCAGGATTCAAGTTGGGTTATTGCTATGCAAGAGGAACTCAATCAATTTAAATGTTGTAAGGTTTGGACTCTTGTGCCCAAACTAAAATGATCAAGGAGTTATTGGTACAAAGTGGGTATTTAGAAACAAGATGTATGAGAATGGAATCATCACAACAAACAAATTAAGGTTGGTTTCTCAAGGTTATAGGAAAGAAGAAGAAATTCATTATGATGAAACTTTTGTTCTTGTAGCTAGACTTGAAAATATCAGAATATTTATAGTTTATGCCCTTTATAATAATTCAAGCTTTATTAAATGGAGTAATATGCACTCATGCAAGGGTCGAATACTCATAGACGAATGTGGAACAAGTGTATTTTATTAGTGTAACAAGTAACCAAGGGGTTTTTAGGTTGGTTTGATTATTAATCCTACGAAAGCAAGAAATAACTTACAAGAAAAGAAATCAAGAAGACAAGGGATTCATGAATTGGGGATCATGACAATAATCACTTTATGCTTTTTAAATCATATAAAATGAATTCAATCTCATTCAAGGGTTCGTTCACAAAAATCTAGAGTTAAGATGTTAATATCTTTCGTGAAGTCGATTATAACATTAAACCCTAATATCTCTAGCTTGTTTATACCTTCCATGAATTCAGTACAAACATTTAAGGGGTTCAATTTAAATCATAAGAACACTAGAACATAGATTCATTGATTTCCGTGAAGTCGTCAATTAAATCTAATCTTCTCAACAAGGGTCGGTGTATAAACAATCCATGTGAATGCAATGGTTTATACCCAAATAGATTCAAAGGCCAAAAGTTTCTTAACATACAATTGAAGCCTAAGAATAATCTTGAAGAATGTTGAGAAGAACAAGAATGAGAAAGAGATAGAAAAAATTAAATCAATAGCATAAAGATCAAATTGTTACTTACCCAATTCACAAATCAAATATTTAGCCACGAATGACCATTAACAAAGAAAGTATAAAACCTTGTTCTTGAATCTTCAAAATAAATAAAACTCTAAATTAATATGTACAAGAGGAGAAGAGAGAGGAAGAGATACAAAAATATAATGCAGGGGTCATTTATATAGTATGAGGAGAGGGGGATTCTAATTTTCAGCCAAACTCTGTTCAAATCATAGTCAATTTCGGATCCAGTCAATAATCCGTCACAAAGTCTGTCAGAATTTTCGTCACAAAGCATAGTGGCTGCTGACATGGAACCAAATTCGTCACAGAAATTCGTCACAATCCAAAGTGGGCGATCACTCCAAACAAGACTACGCGCTCGCTCTTGATTTTTGTCAATTTCGTGCGATCACCCGCCTCCCTAGCGCGACCACTCAACCTCTTTTTCAGCTACAGTCCTTCTGTTTTCCACCTTTTGCACTTTGGTCCCTAAATTTCCAAAACACAGCTTAATTCTTTCATTTTCTGTCGAATTACACTTCAGCCCCTGTGCTTTCAAAACAGTAATAAATACATTAAATTTCCAAGGTTTGAGCAGAAAATTAGCTTGAAACATATCTTTTGGATGGGTAAAACCACATCCATCACTTATGTGTTTTTCTATACCTTCTTTCCATGTAAAATGAATTTGTCATATAATTGTACCATCACACCATGTGCACGGATTCGTATATGAACTGCTCACTATGAGTCGCACAAGTTATAACCCCAAACCCATCAAGGCCCACCTGGATTCCAATCTCCAATGACATTGGTTTATTGCGAAGTGGTGATCCTCAACCCACTACTACGTGCTTCAAGGACCACACCAGCGGGTAGATTATAAGCCTCTTCAACCATTGCACAAACCACAAATTCTTAGATTAGGTTATACATTTTGTGACTTCGTCACTTTTAGTATGTCAGAATTTCCTTGAGCCAACATCACTAAACACACACGAGATTTTATTCAAAAGAAACACATGGTTATTATGGACGAATTTCCCTCCATACGTGTGTGCTTCGTGACGTTGATTTGATTAAATCCCTACATGCTTAGGTTTGAAAATATAATGATGGAATTCGAATAGTATATGGGACTGCGATACGGTCTATATACTAGTGTGGTGATTTCACTATTATATAGCCCTAGGTAGAAACCAAAAAAAGGACACTGTCCTTTCGATGATGTATAGGGAAAAATGTATAAAATACTTTTTTTTCTTTATGTGGTGAGTCTTGTCCCCAAATGTGTGCTAAGCCTCTCCCGTGACCCGTATTGTTGCTCAAATTGATGGGGCTCTGTTATTCTCCAACAAGGTCGAATTGCTCTGATCCGGTGTTAACGAGATTTTGCGAGAAGGTTGATTCGGGAAGAGAATGTAGAAGAAACCCCTTCAACTCCAATGGACGGTATTGCGAATGGTAGTGGCAACGGCAATGGCAACCCCACCAGCAAATAAATGTTTGAGATGATGAAGTCCATGAAAGATCAAATTGATTCCCTCAACAAAGATGCCCAAACCAAGGATGATTAGTGGCAAGCTCACTTGGACCGTGAAAATGTGGCCCATAAAGAAGAAATCAATAAGCTTAAATCCCAACTTGAGGAACTCGCCAAAGGGAAAACTTGGTTCAGAATCAATATTGATAGTGTACCTTCTAATTTTAGCGTCCACAAATAAAATCTTTGTTATATTAGCCCTAGAGGATTGAGATTACGGAACCGGCCCGCAGTCCATTTTTCTTATAATCGAGGCCGTTTGATCATTTATTATTAAAGAGCGTAACTGTTTTTCTAACCCCATCCTACTAGAAAAGGCCACTATTTGTGAGAGAGATTCTCGGTCACTGGGCGAATGAATTGTTGTACAGTCGAACCTCGTATAATAACTAACACTACTATATGTATTTACATTTTTGCCAAGCTGTTTAATTATCGCTTCAAAAATACTAGGCTAGGCAGATTATAAATATATAGTTTTTCTTCTAATTATACAGTAACCAAAACAACTAGAAATAATACAACATAATATTTCCACTCCCCCATCTACCAAGGAAAATCTTATCAATGACTGCTACGACAAACCTAAGAATGGCGATCCTTTTCTGACGCTAGGTTGTAGCATCACGAGGACGAGCAGACCACAGAGAACTTAGAGCTCGAAGACGTTGAAAATAGTCTCCTAATGCTAGCAATCCTCTAGCAGCTTGACGGGTTGTTAACACCCGAGACAATTGTTGCAGTGTCTGTTGCCTAAGATGATCCGCCTGTCTCAATAAACACACAACACCATAACTATTTCCTTACTTAAAAAGGCGACATTTTATTTTGGGACATACCAAAATTTACTTTGGGACAGAGGTAATATTTATACCTGATTGAGAAAATTCTCTAGCGCCTCTAGCCTTTCCATTGCAGAAGCCATCTGAGAATTGTAGTTTCCGGTGCCTGTTATATCATATGTGATGCTCTGAGCCAAAGTCTGCCGGAGTTTGTCCATTCCTTGGGAGAGTGCATCCTCAGCCTGCTGACAGGAGTGCCTTAGACTACACACACTCATCTGTTGTTGCTCTGTCAATGGCTCAATCTGTGGTATCAGAATCTGCCCAAAAAAAAAAAAAAAACCCCCTCAATTCTTATAAATTCATTCAGAAATAAATATTGGTTTGAGATAAGACGTGGGGAAAAGGATTAATTACATTTAGAAGCTCGGACGGGCGGAATCCACCAATCCAGAGGAAGAAGCGTTCAACTGGGTTCCGCCAAAGGCCCGACATCAAGTAGAAAACATCAACTTTTGCAGCATCGCCTTTCATGCGAAATAGATCATAATAATGGCTTAAACCACTTTGTACGAATATCCGGAGCTCTATATCACTTACATGAGCCTGCAGCACATTCCTAAGTTCACAATCCTTCTTTTGCTGCTCACTAACCCACATATCATATTCCATCTCAAATGCAGCAATCCCTGCAAATTACACAATATTTCCAAAGTTAAGATAGATCATGAATCAGAAAATACCTAAATCAAACAAAACTAGCACTTGTACTCAAAATCATTGTGACCACAAATTCGGGATCTGTGCAGTCGGACTGCACAGAAATCCGACTTTTATAATGCATGAGTACAACCTCTATCCCGAAATGAGTGTCCATTTTTTTTAATTTGCTCTTAATCAAGAGCAAATTTGAATTTTTTTTTGATATTCATTTTGGGACGGAGGGAGTAACATTTTATAGTAACATGAGTTACATGCCTGCATTGACACTACCACCCAACACTACACCATACACACCCTGCTGCCTAGCTCTCTCGAGTTCTTGTTCCAATTGTGCCAACTTTAGACGCCCTGTTTCTAATTGTTGAACATAGGCCTGTGGAATGATAATTCAGAAATATAATGAAAAGGACGAATATCTTTCGTATGTCGAGAAATTTGATTACACACAAAAACGGGTACCTTTTTCCTCAAACGACATTTACGAGCAGCCTCACGGTTTTGTGCTAGGCGTCTTTGCAACTGAAGTCATACGGGCCGAGGTTTAAAATTGCTAACTACAAATCCATAAACGGAACTTTATATAAATCAAATTATTTCCAAATTGCAAAGTGCTTACCTTATCAGAAATATTTTTGGTTGCTTGATTATCTGGTGAAGCTCCTAAAGACTCGTTGGAAGTATATTCAGACTAAAGAATCCACACGAAAGCAGTCAGTAACACAATTCCATCCAGTGAAAAACTCAACTTACATGTTTTAATAACCATGAGATATACTTGCGATTTATCGTTTGATTTACCTTGTTGTCTATCCTCGCATCCAACTGTGAAATTGTTGAAGCGGCAATGTTTGGACTAATATTACCTTCAAATACGTCCTCCCACATGCTAATATGGTGAAGCGGATCATATATCCCCATCCGTCTCGAAGTGGGAAAGTGGGTTGATGTAGTAGCCATACTACTTAACTGCATCACCTCCTATATATATTCTCAGATGAAATTACAGGATACTCCTCAGCTGAAAGTAGAACACAAACAAGTAAACTTTCAGTGTTCTTCAAGAACCGGATGATCCTTGACTAACTCATAGTCCTTTATATAGTCAACTTGATTAAACTTCGTTCTTACAAATCTACGAAAGTCAACTATATTTTTGGGACAAAGGGAGCAGCAAACTGTATTCCTCCCCCCAAATCTACGAAAGTCAACTATATTTTTGTGGGACAAAGGGAGCAGCAAACTATATTCCCCTGAAGCATCCACCTCACAAACACGGGCGTATATAAACACACACACACACAAAATAACACGAACATCTATAGAAACATACAACCACACACAACTTCTATTACACTATTACTAAGCTTGTAATCACCCAAACATTTGTGAACCAAAGGTTAATATGAACATATGCAGATTGGGAGGTGATGTAACAGTTGGATCACGAACATTAGCTTTCCTAGAGATTGATCAATGGTTATATATAGTCTTCCGGGCACTGCAACACCTCAAGGCTTTTCAGGAGCTGAGATCGAAAACAATACTGCAGAATTATTTTGTTTAAACGGAAAATGCAGAAAATAAAGTTGTTGATCATCAAAGAATGTAACACAACTACACAGGTTGAACACAAACTTACAAGATATTATGGGCATGTTCCAATCAAACCCAACAAAATTTCATGAAAATTAGGCTGCTTAACTGCCAAACTCAACTCGGCCTTAGTCCCAATCACTTGGAGTTGTCCACATGAATAATTTTCCACAATTCAAGAAAACCAAGTTTATATTACCTCCGCCTGACCCAAAATGAATGTCCATTTTCGTTCTTGATCATCGACAAAAATAGACTAATGGGGGGGGGGGGGAGGGAGTATCATTTGCAAATTGCAATTAATATATTCAAATTTCAGTACATAATCATCCCCAAAACAACACACAACAGACATGAACACACACACACACACACACACACACACACACATGTGTTGTGTCTGAAATCCCAACTCCATACAAGTAAAGCATAATCAAGATTAGACATTTAATAGAAACTTACAAATCAACCACTTGAAAAACTGATTATTGAAGTTGAGAATTCTGCAGAAAACCCAAAAGCTGCAAAGTGATTAATTATGGTTGAGAAGAAAGAAGAAGCAATCATCAATCAATGGCTTAAAAGGAAAATAAAAAACCCCAATTGGATAAACAATCAGACAACTCAAAATTGACAGTTTAAAAAGTTTATAAATTGGTAGTGATTAATTTTGCATATATAAAAAGGCAAAAATCATATTTTAGTCACTAAACTTTAGTATTTTTCAAAATTTTATCATTAAACTATTTTTTTTCAAAATGTTATCACTGAAATTTTACATTCCCCTTTTCAAAATATGCTCACTCCGTCAAAAAACTCGCTAACAATCTAATGCAATTCATCCACATCACGTGACCTCAGATGACTATTTTTGTTAAATACGATCTAGAATAAATGGTTTTTCTTTTGGAATTAATTTGTAATATTTTCTATAAAACTATGTGCTAATGACATTTTACATTAATTAATTTGTAGTCTTCATCATACATGTCAACAACGTTAACATATTGGTTGAAAAAACTTAACGAGCATTAATCACGTTAAGTTACGAGGCTAAATTTCTTCAGGTTGTTAATGAATTTGTCAACAAAGTGAGCATTTTTGAAAATTGTGAAAGTTAAGTGAAAACATTTTAAAAATGCTAAAGTTTAGTGACTAAATATGGTTTTTTGCCAATATAAAAATGTCTAAGCTTTTGAAATACAGTGTTCAGTTAGCGTCTGAATTCTGTCCGATTATATTATTATACTCCATTGATAAACAAACCATTCGTAAATGCCCCACCCACTCATGATACTTCTTCCGATTCGGTTGAGCTTGAAAAAATTAGTTAGCACGAAAATTAAGAAAAGTGAAAACGTTAATGTAACGACTTGAGCCCGTAGCCCGACCCGCTACGCAGGCACTACATACTGGCCCACTAAGCACCTCCTCAATTGGGTCAACCACAGCCCATCACAGGCCTCCAAAAGTCCAATGGATGATTTGATGCTTAATAGTAGTGTATGAGCCTTCTATATATCACACTAAATTTCCACATATTTTCGATGTGGAATGGAGGATATCACAGTTAAGTCAATGTATTGTAAGTGTAGATAATTGGATATAAGAGTAGAAAGTGAGATAAAAAAATACTCCCTTAATCCCACTTCAAGGGTTCCACTTTCCCTTTTGTTTCGTCCCACTTCAAGAGTCTCTTCCATAAATGGCAAGTTTTGAACAGTGTTTCGGACATTTATACTCTTATCATTTAAATATATTTACAAAAAAAAAAACATTCAGTATACCCTTATAATGTTAACATATTTACAAATAAAAATCAATCATTAACTATTATTCCCTATCTCATATTTAACTTTTATATTTTCTCTCCTCTATTCTTCTATCCACTTACAATTCTTTATTCATTTTTTAAAAAAATTCTTAAGAAGCGTGAAATCCAACTTCAGGACCCTTGATCTGAAACGAAGAAAGTAGTTAATAGATAATTATTGTGAATATATCATATGGATCTCAATTATTTAAAATGAATTTTTGCGCGTTTAAGCGAGACACCAAACGTTTTGCAAGCTCAGGACAGAGGGAGTATTTTTGGAGATTTGGGGTCAAAGCTGAAAATAATAAAATATTATGAACCCTAAAATGTGAACCAGTATGAATTGTTATGGGATTAATACATACAAAATGGTATACATACATACAACGGATCCATAAACTTTTCAAAAAATCCGTACAAATTACATTATAAAGTATGAAAATATACGACGTGAAAAAACTTGATTGTTAAGGAATTCGTACTAATAACCACAAAGTTAAAACCCTAATACTTTTTTTATACCGAAAAGAAAACCAACATTTATCCGTTGCATGAAGAAGTGTCGTGAGAAGAAAGAAATGAATTGGTATGGCAAGTGTGACTCACAATTTTAATAGTGAGCGAAATAAATGAGTGAGATTGACAAGTGACATACATGACAAATGGAGTATGAATAATATAAGATTAATATTTTTTTATCATTTTAATAAAGGTAAAACTTGTAATAACGGGACACCATTTTTAATAAAATGTGAAGATTTAATTAGTACGGAAGAGTATATAACTAGCTACTAGTTAATCTATTTCATTAAGTGTTAGGTACGCCATCTTACAGCATTAGATTTCTTTCCTATTTAAGCATTTCACCCTAGGTTTTGTCATTTTCTTCCCATTTTTAGCATCCAGGATTTGGCATTTCGTTGTTAACTAATTGACGATGTAGGAATGCGTTCGGGCTTAGCTTTAGGTCCAGCTAACGATCAAGGCTGACTTTGGATCTGCACAACACAAGAAACAAACCGTGAACTGTGCCGAGACTCTTCCGACAAGGCCCTCCGGCATGAGAATCAGCGTTTGGACTGGAGAAAGGTGATATGAAAATGGTGGGTGTGTGTATACATAAGTATGTAAAGTTGCATTACCTTAGTCCATGATTCTGTTCTCATATTTATAGTGAATGAAATGGTATTAGGGTTTTCACCTGAACCGTTGGATTGGGTTGTGGCCAACCGTTGGATCAGCTTTGTTCCCTAGGTGTACACGTGGCATGTTGGGATTGCTCCACCCAAGTAAGGACACTGCTGTGTCCGACACGGATAATCTGTTTGCCTTATAATGGAAAGTCAACCTGCAAACTTTTGGCGCTACTTCTGGTTTCGTGATTGCACGTGCAGAATGTCCCAGTGGTAGGTCTGACTTTATCCCAAAATAGCTTATTAATCAAGCTTACTGAGGAAGCTAAATTAAGGGACGACCCGGAGCTGTATGTGCAGAAAGGTCGTCGCCTTAACAGGACTCGACGAGCGAGTGGACGAGTGAGTTACCTCGTTCTTCAGATGAGTTGGGTCGCTCAATGGCGACGATGGTAATTCTCCGTAAGACGGGCTCTGACCCTTGTGGTGGGAAGGCTCGTCATTAGATGGGCTTGGTCGCTCATTTACGACGACCGCCACCTATTGTTCGACGGACCATGACCCAAACCTTGATGGGCTTCATTAATCTTGATTTCTTTGTGGGCTTGTTGGGCCCATATCTCGTAGAAATGTACTGGGCCCGGCCCATCACGAAATATTTCGTTCAGTGGCCCCCAACTTATGGGTCGTCTCAACGGGCCAGGAGTTTGCGTTTTCCTTTTAGGGTTCCCGCTTATCCGTACGACCGTCAATTTGAAATTTGAATTGTGGTGACGTCAGCGTTGATGACGTGGCTGGCCAGGATTCCTTCATTAAATGACACGCGTCCCATGATGGGACATTCTCCTTGAAAATCACAGAGGGTATTTAATGCCCCCCATTATTACGCCGTTTGAGTTTCCTAGGCCAAAACCCTTCATCTTCTCTGAGTATAAAAACCTCCCTCCTCCTCCATTTCGAACTTTTCGCACCCCTGATTATTGAGAGCAATAGCAAGGAGAGATTCAGGCCAATAGCAAGAAGAACTCCGGCGACCAAGAAATACCGCCTCTGGTGATACCAAATCCTTTTCCGGTGATCTGAACGGTTCTGGCTTCTCCGTCTGTACGGCAGCTGGGAGCTTGGATAAGGGATTTTTTTGATCTCCCACCGAAAAACTCATCTGCACGTCCTTTACCAGGTAATTTCTTTGATTGTTCTTCGCTTTCTGGGTTTTTCTTGGGGTTTAAGAGTCTATTCAATGGCGCCCAGAACAGTAAGCTTTGAGAGAGGGGTTAAATTTGGTTTTGGGCTAAACCAGAGGGTATATAAATGTGCTAGGGGCATTTGGAGGGAAATCCCTTTGGTTGAATGTTCTTCAATTCTGGAGAAGTTTGCTTTTGAAAATGAACCTTTGGGATTTCCAGTTGGTGAGGTTCTTGGGGAGCTCGAGGAAGATAATCCAAGGGTAACACCTTTCAGGTCAATGAACGACCTACCCAATCACATACGAGCCAACTACTCCTTGTCCCGTCGTGATTCACTTAGGAATTTGGTTTCAGGGGAATCTAGGTTGCCCTTAGATAGGTCGTCGCCTAAGGATGTTAGGACTGATTCCCTTGCTCTTTCCACTTTTTTTGTAGTAATGGATCACGACAATCGTACCAACCAACCAATTCAAGATGTCAACGAGGCTAGCACAAGTGCCGGGGGCCCTCGAATATTCTATGCCTTCCATACAAGTGTACGACCGGGGCACAATGAACGAGGCTTTGGAGCCGGGGCAGAAGGGAGATGGGCCATTCCCAAGATCCAGACCAGGAAAAAGAACATTGGGACCCAAATGATTGACGCCCTTAGAGATTCTTACAGGGTCCAAGCCTCTTCATACCGTCTCGAGTATCTCAGTCAGGCTGAGTTTGAGCCTCGTCGTCATTCCCTTCTCACCAGCAAGGAAAAAGTAGCCTTTTTCTACAAACACTTCGAGCTTGGATTGAGGTTACCCCTTGACCCTTTCATCAGCGAGTTCCTAGAGGACTCGTCTTGTGTGCCGATGGAGCTAAGTGCCAACGCCGTTTGAATTTTGTCCGCCTTTATCGTAGTCTGCAGATTCCTAGGCCACGAGCCTTGTAATAAAGTCTTTCGTCAATACTATAGGACGACCCGAACCACAGCTCGTGGGAAATCCGTGGTTAGTGTTGCTGCACATAGGAATGTACGGGGTTTGTTTCTGGATACTCAAAACAAGGTCTATGGTTGGGAGAACCACATGATCGTTGTTGAAAGCAGAGTAGGTTGGCAGTTTCCTTTTCCGGAGAATCAAATCATGGTTACCGACGAGCATGTGTGGCCGGCGCCGTGGGCCAAAGAGTTAAAGAAGAAGATTGACGCCTTGTTAGACCTCGGTTGGGTGTCGTATAAAGACATCGAGGCTTCTCAGTGGAGATACATCAGGGATGGGATGATGTCTTGCCCGTCGATACGGCCTCAGCCGTTGGTTAAGATTGATCTGGACGCCCGTTATCCCGTGTGGATCGTTCATGAGAACTTGGCCTGGGGGTCAAATTGTGCGAATTGTGTGGGGGCGCGGGCCAACCGTCCTGAAGATCGTTGTGTTAACTTAGAGATGACTGGGGGTTAGGTCCTTACACTTGTCTTTTTGTTTTTAGTACTTTCTCTTGGTCTCGTAGTGAGTGACTTAACCTTTCTCGTCTTTTGTTTTGCAGTTCTTACTCAGGCCGACGCCAACCGAATCGAAGCTAAGATCATGAGTGGATCCATCAGAGCCAACGACAGGAGGTCTCAAAGGAGGAACAGGGCTGCTTCCAATGCTATCTATGATCGTCAGGAAAAAATGACGACAAGAAACGACGAGCTTCCCAAGTACACTATTGGTGCCATTCTCTTAATCGAAGTGGAACCCGAAGTTGAGGTGATCAACACTGGAGGCCGTCAATTTTGGTGGATGAGCTGGAGAAAGCCGCAGGTGCTGAGGCTGGGGTTGAGACAAGTGCTGCCGCCGACGCTGGGAATCAGATGATCGTCGTTGAGGAAGGTGAGCACATCAATTTGGAGACGGTGGGGAGCTCTGATTCAAACCCCGAGCAACTTGAGGCCGGTGGTCAGGTCTCCAGGAAAAGGAAGGGCCGACCTGCGAGCTCTGGAGAGGAGAGAGAGAGGCAAAAAGACTAATAACGACCCTCTTAGCTCCTCCGATCCTTCAACTCCACACACTGAAACTCCTGGCTCGTCATCAGGGACCCTGACTAGGGAGAAGGCCATTGAATTGGCAACTCTGTATGCCAAAGCTCCTCAAATAACCGGAACTCCTTATCTGACGAGATATGGTACTCCACTCATCTTAGGGACGACCTTAACTAGATGGGCCAGGGATGTTGAGCTTGTCCGCTGGCTGAGGACTGCTAAGTTTACTCCTGAGACCTATCATGCCCGTCTTGGGCTGATCCAAACTGAGGTAATTCAATCTTACGTTTTTATGAGTCTCTCGTCATCTTATACTTATATTAATAATTTTATTGTTGCAGTTGTCGTCGATGATGGACGCCATGACTTCAGATTTTTGGGCATGTATTGACGCTGAGCAACGGGGTAGTGAGCAGCTGGTTCAGTCCGTAGGAGCTAAGGAGGCAGTAGAGCAGAAGCTTAAAGAGGCCGAGACGAACGTCGGCGAGCTGACAGCTGCCTATGAGTCTTGGATGGCTCAAAAAGACGAGGCTATGGGGGAGGTCGGCCTCTTAAAGAAGGATAAAGCCAAGTTGGTGTCATATGCAACGATCTTGACAACCGGTCTTCGTGCCGCCGAGACTAAGCTTGATAAGATGAAAGCTGACTATGATGCTGCTTGGGGTCAGATTGAGAAGATGAGGGTTGATCATCAGGCTGCTCTGGATCAGGCTAAGCTGGATGCTGTCAAGGAGTTTAAGGAGGGCAATGAATGCCTCTTGATGATTACAGAAAAAGCTAAGGGATTCTTCAAGGATGGGGCCAAGCATCTGGCCAGGCGGATCCTTGTAGATTCAGAGACAAAAGATTTATTCTCTACGAGGAAGTTGGCTGATCTTTGCGCCGAGGACTCGTACGATCAGGAGGCTCGTTCGGCCCATCCCCTCGTTCCTTATAACGACAACGACCTACTCATCATCAAGGAAGATGACGAGAAGGATGGGAAAGTGGAGTAGCCAGTCTCAGCCGTAGATCCAAGAAACTTCGATGCTTACTATGCCCACTTCGTCGACGACGGCCCTGATCCCGACGTGCCTCCAACCGATGCTAATGACCAACAGTAGTTTGTTTTCTGAGATGGATTGTAATATCGTAAACAATGTTTCATCTGGTTTTGTGTTTCTAAACATAGCTTTAAACAATTCATGTTTTGTAATGTAAGTGGCCCGTTTCCTCGTCGTTTAGAGGGGGTCGTACAACATTTTGTTTAATTGATGTTTGTTATCTTATGCTTGTTAATCTGTATGTTAACGTAGGTAGCATGTGATAATAACTTAGTGAATGAGGAAGTTTGGAGACAAGTTTGTTTGGTCGTCGTAAGTGATGACCAGAACACAGGTCGTCTTAATGTGACTAACCTTTGTTCATACTTGTTAGGGGTGTAAGTGGTTTAGCTCAAACCGCGGTTTAAGACCGAACCGAGCTAAACCGTAGGGTTTAGCTCGGCTTTTTTATTTAAGTGGTTTAGCTCAGTTTATAAAAATTACAAACCATGTGGTTCGGTTTAGCTTGCGGTTTGAGGGTGCCGAGCTAAATCGAGCTAAACCGAACCGCCAAACCGAGCTATGGAACTGAACCGCCAAACCGAGCTATGAAATCGAGCTATGGTCAGCTCTTGTAGGCGGCTATATTTTGTTGTCTTTCCGAGAAGCCACAAAATAAAATAGGGATTAAATTAAGAGTTTCCCTTAAATATTACTCCTTCCTTCCCCTAAATGAATAACCTAATTTTATTTTACTACAGCCCCGCCTCCTTTCTTCTCTCTCTCTCTCTCTCTAAAATTTCTCTCATCAAACCACAAAATCATTCCTTCTTCCTCACTAAATATTGATTCCCATCCCATATACTTCCTTTTATCCAAGATTATCAAGCTCGAATCATCAATTTTGAGCAAATATTTGAAGAAATTTGAAGTTTGAAGAGTAAATGGGTTTTGCAATTTGTTTCTGTTGAGCTCAAAATTGAAGGAGATTTTTGTGGGGTTAGCTTCGCAAGGAAGGTCTCCATCTTCTCCGGTGATATTTTCACTTTCCGGTGACAAATTCCGGCCAATTTTCGGTCACTTCGGCCGAACCTTGGCGGTTTAGCTTAGCTCAGTTTGATTTTTTTTGTGGTTTAGCTCGGTTTGGAATTTCTCCAAACTGATACTAGCGGTTTAGCTCTAAAATTTCCCCAAACCGAGCTAAACCGAACCGTTTACACCCCTAATACTTGTGCTTTTTAACTTCTCACATGGCTCGTAGGAATAGTACGAAGGTCCGTAGATCGTTGCTCGTAGGCAAGATTCTTTGGACGAGTCGTCTTATTCCGTTATAGCTATCGACGAAGTCTGGCTTCGTCTAACCTTTATACTTTGCTAAAGTAAATGTGGGTCGAAGTCTGGCCTCGATTGATCTTTATACTTGATCAAAGTGAGTGTAAAGGTCGAAGTCTGGCTTCGACCGATCTAAATTTCTTGAGTTTGTAGTATATGAAGTCAACAAAGCGACGAATTTCCATTGATAACTTTTGATCAACCACGACCTTACATTGATGGATGACTCCTGATCACTTTTTAAACAACTGGGATTCATAGACATCCCTTACAAACTTCTAGAAACTTCAAAAACTTGTTCTGAAAAAGTTACATAATGAACCACAAGGTATGGTGCCCTGAGGGCGCTCATTTTTTACGACGATCTCAGAAGTAGTATTTTGTGAGATGGTTAGCATGCCATGGGTGTTTGAGTTTTCACCGTTGGGTTTGGCAAGTCTGTATGTTCCTTCTCTGACCACGTTGGTGACTATGTATGGCCCCTCCCAATTGGGGGAGAGCTTGTTCTGACGGGCTTTGAGGCCCGTTGCTTCAATTTTTCTCAATACATAATCTCCGACCTTGAAACTCCTTTTCGTTATCTTCTTGTCATGGTACGCCTTGGTCCTCTTTTTGTAGTTAGCCATTCTCAATTGAGCGTCAAGTCGTCGCTCGTCCAAGAGGTCAAGGTCGACCTGTCTGCTGTGGATGTTTCTTTCAACGTCGTAGAATGCCACCCGATCAGTTGGAAGCTGAAGTTCGGCGGGAGCCATGGCCTCAGAACCGTAAGCTAAAGCAAATGGGGTTTCCCCTGTAGGCCCCCGGGTGGTTGTCCGGACTGCCCAAAGAGCCGACGGGAGTTCGTCCAACCACCTCCCATCACGACCCTCAAGATTCTTGCACAAGGCAGACAAGACGAGCTTATTTGCCGCTTCATCTTGCCCGTTGCCTTGAGGATAGGCGACAGACGACTTTGAATGCTTCACTCACATTCTATTCAGCTCTTGTTCAAACTTCTTTGAAAATTGCAAGCCATTGTCAGAAACAATCACCCTGGGAATCCCAAAACGGCACCATATTGAATCGTGGATAAAGCTCAAGGCATTATTTTCTGTGATCTTATTTAGGGCTTTAACTTCAACCCATTTCGAGAAATAATCCACCGCCACTATCAAATATTTTACTCCTCCCTTGGCTTGTGGGAAAGGCCCAATCAAGTCAACACCCCACATGTCAAATGGCCAAGCTGCCATAACTGGGGTCTGTTCCGTCGTCGGAAGCTTTGGGAGGTCGGCGAACCGTTGACAAGTATCACATTTCTTCACGAATTGCTTCGCATCCTCTCGTAGATGGGGCCAGTAATATCCCATGGTGATCAACTTGTCTTCCAATGTACGGGCCCCAGGATGGCCCCCACATTCTCCTTGGTGTACCTCAAAAAGTAGGTTGACGACTCTGTCAGGGTGGACTCATTTCAGCAGTGGTCTGGTGATGGATCGTCTGTAAAGCTCACCCTCTACGACCGAGAAACGGGCAGCTTTCCTCTTAATTTGACGTGCCAATGCCTCGTCAGATGGTAGCTCTTCTTTTTCAATAAAGGCCTTCAGATCGTCAATCCAACACCTTGGACCGTCTCCAATGCACATAATCTTCACTCTCTCGTAAGCTGGTTGTTCAAGGTAGGCCAGATGGTGGCTATGCTCGTCCTCTGGCAGTTGGTCTGTGTCCAGCTTTGAAAGTAGGTCGGTGTGTTCGTTGTCCTCCCTGGCAATTCGCTGGATGGCCCAAAATTCTAGCCCTTGTATCAACTCGCCGACTAACGAGTGATATTTCTGCAAAGTGGAATCAACGACCTGATAATCTCCACGGACTTGGTTGACGATTAGTTGAGAATCACAATAAGCCACGATTTTTGTTGCCCCGAAGCACTTAGCATATTCAACTGCTGCTATAAGTGCCTCGTATTCTGCTTGGTTATTTGATGCCTGGAACTTGAATCTCAAAACCTCTTCACAAACAGTACCGCTTTCTGGCTCGACTAGTACAATTCCGGCTCCACTCAGATCTCTCGTCGCCGATCCATCTGAGAAAATCTTCCAGCATCCAACAGGCAAAGCCAACTCTTCCGGCTTGTCGTCGACTTGCTTGCCCTTGCTCATTTTTTGAGGTGGCCTTTGTTGGTCGTCGTCTGAACAGAATGTTGTCTCAATCAAAAAATCGGCCAAGGCTTGGGCTTGCAAGGTCTTCCGTGCTCTATATTGGATGTCAAACTCGGTCAATTCAATGCTCCAATTCAGGAGACGACCAGAGCTTTCGGGACGATGTAAAATTTTTCGCAGCGGGGCATCTGTATAAACCACAATGGGATGGGCGGAGAAATAGGCTCGTAGCTTTCGTGCTGCAATGACGAGAGCATACACTATTTTCTCAGCGTTGAAGTAACGAGTTTCCACATCAGACAAATCTTTGCTTACATAATACACTGGCCTCTGTATCCCATCTTCCTCCCTAACCATCACGGCGGCGACGACCTTGTCACTCGCCGAGAGGTATACATATAAGCAGTGGCGTATCTAGGATTTCTCGTGAGGGTGTGCAAAATCTTATGCAATATAAAAAAAAATTGCAAGATAAAATAATATGCATCATTTTTATAAATACAAAAAAAGATTACAAAGATTTTCGACGTGATGACATTTCCTGAAAGTACTTCATGACTTCATCAATGTTTACATTGTCTAGTACATCTTTTTCAACATAAGACACTAAAGAATCATTTAGCATATCATCCCCCATACGATTACGCAACTCGGACTTCACAAGTTTCATTGCAGAAAATATCCTTTCGACTGTTGCAGTTGCAACGGGTAAAATTAAGGACAATTTGATCAACAAATATACCAACGGATAAGTCTTATGCTTGTTCTTTGCAACCAACTTCTGAGCAAGACCACTAGTCCCAAGAACAAGTGAGAAGTCTTCATCATTTCTAACATCTCTAATGTAGTTCTCAAGTTGACTATCAAGCACACCAAGATCGAAATCACCATCAAACTCATGTGGGTAAAACGTGGCCAACTTAATCAAAGCTTTTTTGTCAAATGCAACAAACGAGTTACTTGGATCAAGACAAGCTATTAGGCTTAGCAACTCCGTATTAGTGTTATCAAAACGATCATTCAACTCTGAAAGTTGAGAATCTATCACCACATAGAACAATTCAACCCGATAATGAATCAAGTTGCTCACTTGAACACCTCTCCTACAAACTCTTCCATCCCTCGAATAAATTATGAAATTATCATTCATACTTGGTACCAAAATATCATTCTCAACACAAAAGCTTGTAGTTTCTTTCACCAAGTTCTCCCAACCATGTTCTCTCAATTCTTGTAATCTCTCTTTGGCTATTTTAACAAGCTTCATGGCATTTACAAGATCTTGATCCTTCCGTTGTAATGCTAGTGATAAATCAAGAGTGATTCCCAAAACCGATTTCATCAAATGCAACACAAAAGCAAACTCAAAACAACATATATTTCTCAAAAGAGTCGTAGCTTGACCACTATGAGCCGCATCTTCACCACTTACTTGTAAATGCTCTAACACACCAACCACCGAAGAGAACAAATTAATCAAACTCACAATTGTAAAATAATAAGAGTTCCAACGTGTATCCCCGGGCCTTTTTAAAGTGGCTTCTTGATTCAAACCTTGGCCGGTTTCAAGATCACCAAAAGCATAAGCTTTTCAAATTGTTTATCTCTAAGCAACTCTTGACGTTTACAAGAACCACCAACAATGTTTGCCAATGATGAAAGGAATCCAAAAAATTCGGAAAGTTTCATATTCTTCTTTGTAATTTGCACAAGAGCTAGTTGAAGTTGGTGAGCAAAGCAATGAACATAAAAAGCACATTTATTTTCTTTCAAGATTAAACTCTTGAGACCATTAAACTCCCCTTGCATATTACTAGCCCCATCATAACCTTGCCCACGTACACGAGACAAGCTCAAGCCAAATGTTGAAAGAAGAGACTCAAGGGAGGCTTTTAGGCAACGAGCCGTAGTGTTTGGAACACGAACAATGCCAAGAAAATGCTCCATGATCTTTCCTTCATGATTCACATAATGTAATGTAATGCAACTGCCATTTGTTCTTTGATCGAGACATCACGAGCCTCATCAACTAACAAAGCAAAAAAGGCATCCCCAATATCACAAACAATCGTTTTCGAGACAAAATGAGCAAAGGCGGAAATAATTTCATTTTGGATTGTTGGAGATTTCAGAATGCAATTTCCGGGAGCACTATCTAATATTACTCTTTTAACCTCTGTTCTAAAAGACCCCGCCTAAGGGCGCCTAGGCCCCGCCTAGGCGCTAGGCCCCGCCTAGTTCTAAGCCCCGCCTAGGTCCTGACTAATCCCGACTAATCCCGATTAGTCCCCGACTAGTCCCCGCCTAGGCGCTGGGCCCGGCTCCGCCGCCTAGCATCCGCCTAGCGCTTTTTAGAACCTTGCTTTTAACTTCTACATTGTCTTCACCCATAAGCTCTAAAAGATGATAAAAGTTTCCCTTCATTAAAGAACTCTTGGACTCATCATGACTCCGAAAAGCAAGCCCTTGCCTTAATAAGTATCTAACAGCCTTTACCGAAGTCCGCAATCGAATGTAATAGTCCTTCTTACTTTCCTTGGTCTTGTTTTTTATCGGAACATCAATATGAACTTTCGTATTTAATAAATCTTGAGCAGCCATATAGCAATGATTATGAATACTATCATGGTTTCCCATATGTTTCCTAAAATTCTCCTTCTTGTTCCAATTCGTATAACCTTCGCTAATTACAAACGTACCACCCCCTCCTTGATCTCCATGTAAAGGCTTGAAAAGATAGCAATAAAAACAATATGTCGCATCTTTACTCTCACTATATTCCAACCAATCAAACTCTTCATACCAATCAACATTAAACCGACGTAAAACTTTATAAATCATGGTTTGAGGAAAATTCTCAAGGCGTGGTCGACAAGGGCCTTTAAGTAAGTAGGCTCTACGAATTATTTCAAGATCCTTAGAATTGCTAGCAAGGCGAGACAATGGTTTTCTCAAACCCGGATCAGCCTCATATTTAAAAGAGTTATCAACATTTACTTGAGGTTGAGAAGTACCTAGTCCAATTTCTTCTTGAACCCTTTCAACATTGACAATATTAGTATCAATCGGAGTCGATGGCTCACATCGAGGGCGTTTGGAGAAGAATCCATCAAGTTTAGACTGTTTACCTACAAACACAGAGTAAACAAATTCAAAATCTAAACAAAACCCACCACAAATATAATCAAATAAATCAAAATTTACACAAAAAAGAACAAAACCCAACTGAGCTTACTGCCATCCCAATTCCAAAATCATCAAAAAAGAACAAAACCCACCACAAATATAATCAAAAAAGAACAAAACCCAAATAAATCAAAATTTACACAAAATTCACACAAAGCAAACACCAGGCAGTCGGCAGTCGGCAGTCGCCGTTCGTTCCCAACTAAGGTTACTGCCATCCCAATTCCAAATCATCAAAATTTACAAAACCCAACTGATTTCAGATTGAATTCCGTTCTGAGCCATCCCAATTCCCAAATCATCAATTCAATATTTTTAAAACCCTAAAATTGAATTTAAAAAAATTACCTTTTTGAGACATTTGTTAATCGATTGCGGCAAAGCAACAGTCGCAGTTCGGCGGTCGGAATCGAGTCAAGGCTGCAGCGGATTGATCGGAATCGAGTCTAGGAGTGTCGCCAGTCGGAATCGAGGGAGCGTTTGGTCTGTTTGCAAATTGCGTTGGATGAAATGGAATGAAAGAAATCGTTTAAGAAGAAGAAGAGTTTTTATTTTCTGATGTTACACTTTTCATCCCTTCTCTTTCGATTAATACACTTTGCACCCCTAAGTTTTTTTTTTCTTTTTTAAACTACTCGGTAAATTTTTTGCAAAAAGTCAGGGTGGGCATCTGCCCACTCTTGCGCTTAAGTAGATACGCCCCTGCATATAAGTCTTCCCCTGCAACGGGGCTGCTAAGGAGTGGTGGGGAGCCAAGGTATTCTTTAAGCTGATTGAACGACTTAGAACATTCCTTTGTCCATTCAAAATTTTTAGCACCACGGAGAGCCTTGAAAAAAGGAAGTGATCTCTCGGATGACTTTGAAATGAAATGACCAAGGGCCGCCACTCGTCCATTTAGCCTTGGACCTCCTTAATGCTTGTAGGCTCGGCCATATCAATCAAAGCTTTAATATTTTCGGGGTTAGCCTCAATTCCCCTTTGGGAGAGCATGAATCCCAAGATTCGCCTGCCGCAACTCCAAAAACACATTTGGTCGGGTTGAGCACCATGTTGTTTGCTCGTAGGTTGGTGAAGGTTTGTTGAAGGTCGTTCACGTGTTTTCTCTTCTTGGACTTGACAACCATGTCGTCTATGTACGCTTCTAGGTTGTCACCGAGCTATCCCTTAAAGACCTTATTGATCATCCTTTGGTAAGTTGCCCCGACGTTTTTTAGCCCAAAAGGCATCTTTGTGTAGCAATAGGTTCCCCCTGCAGCCTGGAAAGCCATCTTCGGAATGTCATCCTCGGCCATCTTAATTTGATGATAGCCGGAATAAGCATCCAGAAAGCTTAAGGTCGTATGGCCAGCAACAAAATCGACGAGCTTATCAATTCTGGGTAGGGGATAACTGTCCTTGGGGCAAGCTAAGTTCAAATAGGTGAAGTCAACACATAACCTCCACTTTCCATTGGGTTTTTTAACCAGAAACACATTGGCCAACCACGTCGTGAACCCAGCATCCACGATAATCCCAGCACTTAAGAGCTTCTCAATTTCTTGTTTTATTGCAACCTCCTTCTCAGTTGAAAAAATCCTTAGCCTCTGTTCTTTAAACTTCATTGTTGGGTTTACTCCGAGCCTGTGGATGGCTACATCCTCTCTGATGTCCTTCATGTCCTCAACCCTCCAAGCAAAGACGTTGAGGTTTTGTTTGAGTAGGGATATTATCTCTTCCCTCTCCTCAGTAGATAACTGAGACCCCAGCTTTATCTTTTGCTCGGGATAACTTTGGTTGATGACCAGCTCAATTAGCTCGTCGGCAGGCTTTATTTCAGGAGCATCGTCTCAAAAATCCATGGACTCAATCACAATTTCTTTGATCTTTTTCCTCGCTTCAGGGGTGAGGTCTGGAACCTCGTCTTCAATTAGCTTGTCTAGCTCGGCCCCTGATTCCTTGGTGACCAAAAGCTGTGTAGCTGCAGGTTGGTCGTCCAGGAATCTTTCAACAAAGGCTTCGGTCACATCCACGCATTTGATTGTGGAAACATTGGAAAAGGAGGTCATCGTTTGCTTGACTGACTTGGAAAGCTTCACAATTTGTTCAGGGTCGTCAATTTCAAGCGTCCGTTTCGACTTCAACACATGCTCCAGGAATTCTGGGGCCGTCCCCAACACACAACCGATTCCTGAGCGTGTAGGAAATTTGATTCGTTGATGAGGGACGGACGCGACGATCCCCAAAGCTGCTTGGCCAGGTTGGCCGAGAATTGCATGGTAGTCACTGATAACATCAATCATAACGAAAGTGACGGTCTGGATGGTTCTCAAAGGATGGTCCCCGATGTCGACGGGCAAGTCAATTTGTCCCTTGGCGTCTACCCTATGATTGGTGAATCCTTCTAGACGACCTAAGTAGGGACTTAGGCGACTATCAGGTAGACCCATCTTCTGATAGACGTTGTAGAACAGAATATCTTTGGCTGCCCCGGTGTCAATCAATATCCGCCTTGACTCACAATTGTCAATGAAACCAGGGATGATTAGTGTTTGTTGACGAGCCAAAGGATTGGCTGATAACTCGTAGGGGTAGAAACTTATCACGTCATTCGGAATCTCAGATTTTTGGGGAACATGGGGGGCTTTCTTCAGGTGGTAAATGGCACTCTTGATTTGATTCTTACTTGTCTCCTCAGAGATAACGAGGACCATTCTTGGTTGCCTCTCAGGAGGGTCGTTGTTAGGGGCTCGGCTGTTGCCCGCGGGGCGATCCCTCCTTACATAATGTTCAAGACGACCGTCATCAATCCACCTTTGAATTATTTTCTTCAAACTGAAACACTCTTCCGTGTCATGCCCCTTGTCACGATGGTACTCACAATACTTGTTCATGTTCTTTTTCCCTTTGGCATTGGGATTCATTTTTGGGGCTGGCCCGAAATCCACATTGCTCAGTATTTCTGCCCGTGAGACTGTCAAAGGAGTATACGAGTCCGGTACTTTTTCATCCTTTCCTTGCTTGTTTTTCCCTTTGTCTCCGGCCTTATCCTTTTTTGACTTTGCCGCCTCACCATCGTCGACGGTCTTTCCTTCTCTCTGCAATTTTCTCTCCTCAGCCTCGGCTACAGCATACGCCTTAGCGTAGAGATCCTTCCTGAATTTGGCCGGATGGACCTGAAGCTCATAGTCCAAAGTGGAAGAAACAACACCGTGCCTGAAACAGTTAATAATTTCTCGATCTGTCAGATCCTCGTCGATCTGATCCACCAACTTCTTGAACCTTTTGAAGTAACTCATGGAGCTTTCATTGGCTCCCTGGGTGATGTTGCTGAGGTCGTTGAAAGTTTTACGACGATCTCCGGCTGTTGCAAATCTTCCCAAGAATCTCTTCCTCATTTGTTTCCAGGAATCAATGCTTCCTTTTGGAAGGCTTCTAAACCATCTCAGAGCGGCATCGGTCAATGTGCTTGTAAGAGCCTTACACATTACATCATCGTGTCCTGAAGCTCTAGACACCACGCACATCTGAGCTTCAAGATGATTGTGATGATGTGTCGCCATTTCGCGGGAAAAAATTCGATTTTTTGCGTTTCTTTGAAAAAACCAAATAAAACCCAGGAAAAAGAACGGAGTCGCCACGCCATTTTTGTTTTAAGGGCCAAAACTTTGAAAAATGCCCGAGATTAAAGATTTGGGTTCGGAGGTCATGTTACACGCCGGGAAGGACGTTAGTGTGCACCCGGAATGCCTCGTAAAACGAGTCTTCCAAGCTGAAAATCATTTGTGTGTGTGTGTGTGTGTGTGTTTTGGCCAAAATAATTTGAAACTCAGAAAAGTAAAAATTGGGATATCTTTTTAAGACTTTAAACCGATCCCATGATTTTTTGGAAGATTTTTGGATTGAGATTTGGTACTCAAAAGACCTTTTGAAGTTGAGAGTCACTTCTGCCAGAATGAAAAAGGCAGTGGACCTTTGATTTTGAAATGGATTCAAGGGTCTTAAAAATTCATAATCTGGGTAAACTCAGAGAATGAAAGTTGTTCCAGACACCTTAAATAAGATTTGTGCGAAGGAATTTTCCATTTTGGAGAATATTTGAGGGGTCAAAACCTTCTGGAAATCTCAGATTTGCAATCTGGATTTCCAGAAGCTGATGAACTAGCCTCTAAAAGAAAATTTGAAAAATAGAGTTTCACTCACCCAAAAAATAAAGTAAAAATATTTCTGGAAATCTATTGATGTTGGATACAAAAAGTGTTTTGTAGTCAACACCAAATTCTAAGTTTATCTGTGTCCAAAAATTAAGACAATGGACTGGGATCTTGGAAAATTGCTACTGGACAGCAACTTCTCAAGAAAGAAAATATGATTTTAAGGGGGGTTTTGCATCCATGCTTGTCCCCATTTCCCTAGGTTTTGGTTAGTGATCACTTGACATTTTAGTGGTGAATCAACTATACCAAACCATCCTTGGGGTACATTAGGACTAAACATTTCATTTGCTTGGGAAGGGGAATTTTATCCTTTGAAATCAATATTTGGTGCTTGAAAATGGTTTTTAGGGTTTTGAAAATGTGTTTTCTTTGCAAGAAAGTAAGAACACTTTGAAAATAATATAGATCCTTGTAGAAGATCATCCATGGAGATGAACTTCCATGGTGATCTTCTTGGATCTAAGACAAGAAGATGAATGAACTACATTTTGTAGTTTGAAGATGCATGCATGGATGAGAGATTTAGGGTAAGAAGAGGGAGGTTATACCTATCTTCTTTGTATTTTGGGGCTTTGGCTTGAATGTATGAGTGTTTGAGGCTTTGAATGTAAGAGTGTTTGGGTTTGATTTGAGTGAGTGAAAGTTGGAAAGATTCAAGAAAAAAGGTGACAATTCTTATAGAATTCTCACTGTTTTCTCGAGTATATTCGCCAAATACTGTGAATTGTGCTCTTCTTTTCCTTCTTATTTTTGTGACTGGAGGGCTCAATTTATAGCCCTCTGAAAATTACAAACCTATCCGCGCGGATGGGATCAGTCGCGTGCACTGTTCATTAAATGCTGCTTCAGGCTTTGGACACAAGGAATAATCTTTTTTTAAAATTCAAATTAAACAGCCAGATTATGTTCCAGCCATTTCTATTTTTGGTTTTTGACCATTTCTTTCACTTTTTTGATTCTTTTCCTTGGTTTATCCTTAAATAACAATGCCCATTTTGCCCTCACTTTGTTAGAAATGTTAGGAATGTTAGGAATTGTTAGGAATGTTATAACTTTCGTTAATTTTCTAACGAAAATTCTAACAAGCTCAAATTGGAGCACTTACAGTAGCCCCTCGGCGACAGCGCTTTCAAAGGAAGCGGGGTCGTCGATAAGAGTAAGGCTTCATATTTGGCAGGATGATCGAGTGATCGAGTGGCTGAACCTAGCGATAGGCTACCTACATATCCCGAGTGGGAATCAAGCCAGCCGTAGTTCGGGTCTTTGACCCGGGAGATGATGAGCGAGTTCTGCGGTCGGTTGCTGGAGAGAAACTCTGCTGGGGATAAGAGATGACCATTTTCGGTCGGAGTGCTATCCGCTCTGCTAGGGATAGGAATGACCATTTTCGGTCTGATGACCATCTGCTCTGCTCGGGATGATTGCGATTTATCGCTTTCCTAGTGTTGTGTGTGATAGCGTCTTAGGTGCCTCGAACCTTGACGATGGCGTTTTAGGTGCCTCGAACCTTGGAGATGGCATTTTAGGTGCCTTAGACCTTGACGATGGCGTTTTAGGTGCCTCGGACCTTGGAGATGGCGTTTTAGGTGCCTCGAACCTTGATGATGGCGTTTTAGGTGCCTCGAACCTTGATTTGAGATGGCCTTTCGGTGGACTTTATCTGCTGCCGAAGGAGAGGGTGACCGTTTTGGTCGAGGGGCTGGACCTAATGATAGGCTACCTACGTATCCCTAGTGGGAATCAAGCCCTTTCGTAGTTCGAGTTCTACTCGAGATTCCGTTGGCTTTTGGGATTCCGTTAACTTTGCTGGGGATTTTGTTAGCCTTTGCTGGGGAAAATCAGACGTATTCATCTGGGAAATTGGTCTTACGTTTTACTGCCGGGGAATGATTTTTGATGAAAGATACGGGATCTCGTTATCTTTCTCAGGGAGATCGGTCTTACGTTTGACTGTCGTTTGATGATTTTGATGAAAGGTACGGGATCTCGTTATCTTTCTCGGGGAAATCGGTATTACGTTTGACTGCCGTTTGATGATTTTGATGAAAGATACGGGATCTCGTTATCTTTCTCGGGGAAATCGGTCTTACGTTTGACTGCCGTTGGTAATTTTGATGAAAGATACGGGATCTCGTTATCTTTCTCGGGGAGATCGGTCTTACGTTTGACTGCCGGGGAAGATTTTGATGAAAGATACGGGATCTCGTTATCTTTCTCGGGGAGATCGGTCTTACGTTTGACTGCCGTTGAATGATTTTGATGAAAGATACGGGATCTCGTTATCTTTCTCAGAGAGATCGGACTTACGTTTGACTGCCGTTGAATGATTTTGATGAAAGATACGGGATCTCGTTATCTTTCTCGGGGAGATCGGTCTTACGTTTGACTGCCGGGGAAGATTTTGATGAAAGATACGGGATCTCATTATCTTTCTCGGGGAAATCGGTCTTACGTTTGACTGCCGGGGAAGATTTTGATGAAAGATACGGGATCTCGTTATCTTTCTCAGGGAGATCGGTCTTACGTTTGACTGCCGTTGAATGATTTTGATGAAAGATACGGGATCTCGTTATCTTTCTCAGAGAGATCGGACTTACGTTTGACTGCCGGAGGATGATTTTGATGAAAGATACGGGATCTCGTTATCTTTCTTAGGGAGATCGGTCTTACGTTTTACTGCCGTTTGATGATTTTGATGAAAAGGGGCTGACTTTGGTTAACTTTGGTTAACTCTGTCAAGTTGGGGACTGAACTGCAGAGTCCCAGATTTTTAAAGGGCAAAAGGGTCATTTTGATCCTGACAATCCTATCCGCGCGGATAGGAGCGTGTTCCAGAGGGTTTTAATGAGGGTCCGCCCCCTTCTTCTTCCCCAGTCTGTTTTTACAGAAAATTACGAGAGAGAGAGAGATTTTTCGCCAAAACCGCCATTGAAGGCCAAAAAGCTTCAAAAATCTTCCGATTTCTTCGATTTTTTGAGCAATGGAACACGGGGAAGGTGCTTTTCAAGGCCAAGGACGTGGCCCGGTAGCGGAGAGACGATTGGAGCTCGTCCGAATGAGGAGGCACTATACTCTTTCGCAATCGATTGCGGAGGAGCCCTACCCCGATGCTTGGCAACATTGGGCTTCTGATCCGAGTCTACGAACGGTATACTTCGAATCTTTTCATTCCCTTTGTTGATTTCTTGCTTGAGATTGAATTTTGAGTGATTTTTGAAATTTTTTTTTTGAAAATTCGAATGATTGATGTTCTTGGCTTTGAATCTTGATTTTCATGCTTTGCATGTTATGAGTATATGAGTAACCCAAAATGTGCATTTTGTTTGGGAAGAAGAATTGGCATTTTCGCCATTTTTTTTTTTGGTATCCAAAAATTATGGATGAAAATTGTGATTTTTTTTTTTGAAATTTGAATATTCATTTTTGATGATATGCATGTTGCAATGAATTTGTTGGTGTTCCAAAATGTGCATTTTGCTTGAGAAAAGAATTGGCATTTTGCCAACATGGGATGATGATATGAATGTATGATTTTTGATTTTTTTTTTTTTTTGAAAAGTGGGACGAATTTTTCCTCCCGTTGATTGAATGCATGTTATTTTATGAAAATGGGACGGAGTTTTTTTTTTTTACTTCCGTAGGAATGCACTTTTTTTTTTTTTTGATGAATGCATGTATGTATGTCTTATGAAAAATGGGACGGAGTTTTTGCTTCCGTAGGATGTATGCTGTTATGCTGTCGAATTTTCTTTGAAATTTCATGATGCATATGTATGCTTTTTTTTTGTGCAAATGCAAATGCAATTTTTTTTTGACATTTTCTTTTTTTTTTTTGTTTTATTGCAGGGTGGAAACAACTACGTTACGGAGCAGCTGAACAAGATGAAGACTCGAGGATCGGTGGAGTCTGTAGTTGACTTGTGGGACCGGCTTTCGAATGCGGGCCGAGGAGCTTTGCCGAGTCCGAGACAGATTGTTGTTGAGACCGGGCTTTGGGAGTTTGTTGAGTGCTTGAGGGGATTGGTCAAGTTCCCTAAGAGCAAGGGCACGATGTTTGCTTTGGCGCGGATTGGTGGGATGCGACCCACACGTTTCACTTCTTTTGGGGCGAGGCTACGGTTACGCCTTTCCGACTATGCCGCGATCACGGGTTTGTCCTTCAATGGACGCGGCATTGAGTGGCGGGATGGCTACGGCGATGCGGATCTACGTGCTCTTCGGGATTTTCCTATTCCCAAAAAGGGGATGGGGATGGAGTATGCGGTGGTCTACGGGAAGATTGTGGAGACCATTGTGAGTTACGAGGCCGGGTAGGAGAGGATAGGCGCCGATCGATTGCCGTGGCCTTCTTGTGGTTTGCTTTTTCGAGCACCCTCTTTGGGCATGCCGAGGGACGGCGAGCTTTGCCTTCTTTGAGGTCCTTGGAGGACATGGAGATGGCTGGAGACGTCTCCCGGGGAGAAGCCGGCCGGGCAGAGCTTTACTTTGCTCTTGATAGGTACAAATGAAAGCTGTGAGCTCCTTGTACTGCTTTGAGTTTGCCCTGGAGGTATAAGCTCTCTCTTTGCTTTCCTTTTTTTTCTTGAGCACACACTTTTCTTTTGCACCGGATTGATTGGATTTTTACCTTTCGCAGGTATGGGCGTTGGAGTTTTTTCATGTCACGATGTGGCGGCAGCTGGCGGAGTACGTCGGGGCGTATCCGGGCATGCACTCTTGGTCCAAGCATGCCCGGAGAAGATAAGCTCCAGGGGCGTACGACTCTCGGATACGCGGATTGCCTTCCTTTGACGGAGGCCGAGACGGATGAGAGGATGATATTTTATCCACAGGATCGTTTCGAGGTGGCGCAGCTGAAGGGTCTTGAGATTTGGGTGTGCGGCGGAGGATTACGAGAGGTCCGACTGTGATGCCTATTACAGGAGAGAGGGTGACGCGCCGGCATGGCGTGAACTCGCCTTTGAGGACACCGTGGAGCCTCCCGCCGATATGATGCACCCGAGTGACAGATCGTGACTGGGATGATTACGGGCCGGCCGGCACTTCTCGGCATTTGTGGCGATTGAGCCGTACCCGTATTTGTCTTGAGGAGGCCGAGGATGCCCCGGAGTTACGGATAGAGAGGACTTGGGATCCCGCGGTACCCTCGGACGGATTTTTCATATATCCGAGGATGGGGTCCGATTGAGGGTGCAGATCCCTCAGCCTGAGCGGCTTCCACGAGCTTTCCGGCCTCGTCCGGGTATGAAGGTATGGCTTCTCTTTCTTTTTTTTTTTACTTTTGTCTTTTCTTTTCTTTCCTGTCATCATTTTTCGCTTCAACTGTTTCTGACGCTTTTGCTTTTGTGAAGTTTTCGGAGGTGGTCGTCGAGAAGCTGACGAAGCAAGTGATCGGGGCTAAGAGGTTTATCAGGAGGATGGTTGCTTGTGTGGCTCCTCAGGCTAGAGCGAGGCGACCACGGCCGGCGCCTGTCAGGCGGGAGGCTTCCCCTATTCGTTCAGAGACTTCTTCAGAGACTCCTCTGTCTCCTCGTCATTCTCGGGGATCCACACGGGCAGGGACACGGTTGGCAGCATGGTGGGTCGTCTTCGTACGTCCAGGAATCCGACGCCTTCACTTTCGGATATGATTTTTCGCGAGATCTCGGCTTGCCCTATCGTAGCGTGCCGGTTGGTCCCGACGAGCCTCTTTACGGAGACGAGGACGATTCGAGCCCGAGATTTTCGGGGCTCCTGAGGAGGCGGGCCCGAGTCGCAAGAGGGCCGGGGACGAGCGTCGGGCGCTAGGGATTCGATTGATTACCCCCCGATTTTTAGGCGATTTTCGAGATTTTGAGATTTATGACTGGGATTGAGATTTGTACAGCTTATGCACATTTTTTTTTGATGTAATAATTTAGGATTATTGTTACCTACTTTTTTTTTATTTGATTTTTTTTTCTCTTTTTTTTTTTTGCACACTCCCTTTATTTTTGGAATGTAATAATTTAGGATTTTATTCTTTTATGGATGCAATGCAGTATGAATGCAATGTTGCATGAGCCTTGGTTTTTTTTTTTTGGCAAGGGTGTTAGTGTTTGGTATATGGACTGGTTTGGGGAGGTTTTTGCACAGGTTCCGAGCAACCGAGACGAAATATTCCTCTTTTGGTGTAGCAGCTTGGATTGTTGCAGATTTTTCTGATGGAAAGCAAACATATCCGCGCGGAGGAGTCCTGCATCTGACATTGTCCTTTAATTTTGCTTCAGATCTTGTAACGACCCCAACCCTAGGCATCAATTTTTTAATATTATATTAAATGCTTTTAATATTCATATTTATTTTATGTGTTCAATCATGTCTTTAAATTCTTAAATTAAGATAAATTGGGTGAGAAGTGAATTTGGAACCTCTTGAAAAGTTATTGGTTGTTAAATAAAGAAAATTGGGGAAACAATAATAATGGAAATATGATAAATAGTATAGGGAGGTTAAATGAGTAGAATGAATTAATGGGATAAGGATTTATCTTAATTTAAAAAAGGGATGGAAGCCTTAGGTTAATTTTGATGGGGGGCCAATTGTCTTACCTTCTCTAGGCTTGCCATGTGCCCTCCTCTAACTCCCTCCATGACCGGCCCCCTCCCTCTCCATTATCCTCCTCACCCTCCTTCCTTCTCCTTCATTCATGCTTCTTCCTCCTAGAGAAAAACCTTGAGAGCTCCATGGAAGCCTCACCTCTTCTTCTTGAAGCCAAGCAAATCCTCCACTAAATTCAAGTCTAGGAGTATCATTGAAGTGGAATCATCTAGAGGAAATCAATCAAGCTTTGAAGATCATCTTTTCATCCTAAAATCCTAAGGTGAGTTATTATGACTTCTTTTCTTGTATGCTCATCAATGATTTGATGTTGTTATTGTTATTAAATGATTGTTTAATGCCTTAGAATGATAGTATTGTTCATAAAGGTTGATTAAGAATGTAAGAAAGTGGATTGAACTAGATTTAGAAACTAAGTGTGAAATGTGATATTGTGATGGTTGAATGAGTAGTAAATCCAAGAGTGAGTAACCTAGGTTGATGTTATTTTGGAGATTTAAATGATCTATAATGATATGGATGAAGTTAGTAAACCTTTTTATGTTCACAAAATAGAGGAAACTTGGGTTGGGATAAATTGGTATAGCTACATAGGTATTTCCAGCCTTGTTACGGAGTGCAGGTTCAGGGCACGAGTCGTGCCCTGTGGCACGAGTTGTGCCTTGGATGGGGACGAGTCGTGACAAGGATTAAAGGGAAGTCGTGCCTAGTGGGGGCCTTTGTTTAGGGAAGGCGAAGGGGCACGAGTCGTGCCCTGGGGCACGAGTCGTGCCCTGGCCTGGTGACATTGGGTCAACTTTGGAGCTGTTTAAACCTAATCGAACTAGAACCAAAATGAAATCTCTTTAACCTAGATTAAAGTAGAATACTTTGGTTACACAATGACATCTTAAGTGATCAAAATGGAATTGTGGAAGTAGTTTAAATATTGCCCCGAAAATGGTTGATAGGTTTGATTTGTGACTTCACCAAAATAGTTCCAATTTGGGAAATAGAACTTGAACTTTAATAAATGTTATTCGAGGTCGTATAATGACTATGTAAGAGTGGTTTATGATATATAGTAGCCTCACTCCCTATCTTTAGTGAATAGTTGCAATGTTGTAGATGCCATAGGTTTCACTATTGAGCTAATTGGTAATGGGTATGTATCACTTGTGGCATTGTGTCCAAGTTATGGAATTATTGATATTATGGTTACCTTAATATCCTAAGTATGGACTATTTGGCAAGTGTTATATGGCATCCCATTGTGTGGGTTATGTGTTATGTGGTTGTATGGTTATCCCGATTGTGGATTTATTTGTTATCATTCATATTTATTGATGATACTATGCATAGTGTATTACTTAAATGTTGCATTATGGTATTGATTGGCATGAGTATACATTACCATGTTATTATGTTGTTATCCCGTTTTGTGGATTTATCTCAAGTAACTATCATGTGCTTGAGCGTATTTATGTTCGGGTGGGTATGATGGATGCCAATCAATTATGGATTTGTTCTATAAGTGATTGAAGGTACATCATATCGGTGACCCTTCCCCACTCTGTGGCCACGGGGTGGGGGTGTGCTAACGGCTGTATTGACCCACAAAGCTTTACAGATCTGTTGCAACCGTTGTAAGGAGGGACGATATTATTTTTGGGATATTCTAATATAGGTATCCTTTCTTATATGGATGGTGCAGGGTATGAGTCCTATAAGAGGTGAATGTCTTTGGAGGCAATTCACCAAAGAGTGGAGTTTTACTCCCACGTTGTACGACTTATTGTTCAGACGGGAAAAGGTAAAATGAGGTAACGTAAAGTGTTTACCGCTTTCATAATGTGTTATGTGCTACCATGCTATATGTTGCACTTTGTTTGGCATCTTGCTGCATATCATAATAGCTCATTGAGATTTATTCTCACCCCTCTCCCTTTACTGTTTTAGATTCCGAGACAGGTGACCCGAACCAGTGAGGCCGGGGATTTCATTGTGGACTTTTGCTTTTGGGACTTGACAAGTTAAGTATAGGAGTGGGTTGTTAGGAGTATTGGTTAAGTATTCCTCTTTTATATTTTGTATGGAAAACCCTTTTGTTAAACAGATGTTAATTAAGGTTTCCAATGTATTTGATTAGATATCGGTTTATTAAAGTTATGGTTGGATTTCCTCTAAGTAGAGATATTACTAATTGATTTTAAAATTGTAAGTTTGAAAAGTGATTTTCCTTTAAAGGCAAATAAATGTTTTAAAAATCTAGATGGATTGTCTTAGTTTGAGCTCCCTTAGCTCGGGACACGTGTTAGGTCCGGGTTGGGGTGCTCACGGTTAATATCGAGCTTAGTTTAGAGGTCAAGGGTAGATGTCTAGACTAAGTGGGAATGTGTGGAAATTGACGCCGAGTGTTTTATGCGGGAGTCCGTTCTAATGGCGGAAGCAAGGATGATCGGCGGAAAGTTACGAGAATTGAAGAAGATTTGGGTATAGGTGGAATTCAGGATGAAGTGATGATGAAATTATTCAGGAAGTTTGTACAGGATATGGAGACTAGAGGATCAGTTCCGAATCAGCCTGAGGAATGTCAAAGTGATGGATGGGAAAGGTTTGTGAAGATGAACCCATCGAGTTTTAATGGATATCCGAATCCGTTAAAGGCAGAAAATTGGTTAGCAGAAATGAATAAGATTTTCAAGGTTATAGAAAGTCGCAACGAAGAGAAAGTTAGGTATGCCGTTTTCAAGCTGGAAGGTCCGGTGATCGGTGGTGGCGGATCGTGAAGGGAAGTTGGGAGCGGGACCATACGCCCGGACTTGGGATAATTTCACCAAACAGTTCGAGGATTATTTCGTTTCGATGGTTACAAGGGATAAGAAGGAGATTGAATTCTTAAGACTAAAACAAGGGAACATGACGGTGAATCAGTATTCGGTCCGGTTTGAGGAATTAGTTAAGTGTTGCCCTCATTTGGCATCGCATGAAGTGAAAAGGGTTCGAAGTTTGTAACGGGGTTGAGGAGTGAGTTTAGGAAAGAATTATGGATTGATAGTTTCATCAATTATCGAGACTGACCTTAGATAGAGCATATAAGGTCGAGAAGGACATTGAGGAAAATAGTGGAAGGTCGGAAGTGGGATTAGAAACAAGCCAAAGTATCTAGGACAAGGATCCAAAGTCATTAGAGGACTGACCAAGTGCTTTAACTTCGGGAAGTTTTAGAGAGGAACTTATGGTAGCTTCTTCGTCTAGGCCAAAACCCAAACAGTATGGGATGAGTTGTAAGTTTTGCAAGAAGGTTGGACATACCGAAGATCGGTGTTGGAGTAAGCAAGGGAAATGCTTGAAGTGTGGAGAGATGGGGCATTTTAGGAGGAATTGCCCAAGGTTTCAACGGAGCGAGCTTCGGGCGACGGTCGGCAAGGTGGACGGCAAAGAGGTGGTACCAAAATAGATAACAAGGGAACCGAAAGAGAGGGTCGTGGTCGAGTGTGTGTTTCGGATCCGGGAGAGATGGATCCCTCCGAGGTCACTAGAGGTATATTTCCTGTCTCAAAAGTTAGGGATCATATATTATAGATTATGTTGCATATCATTTACGTTTGGCATCACATTTTGCTTATATGTGACATACATCGTTGAGAATTTGTTTTATTGTTAGAGGATTCTGCTCTTATGAGAGAATACCTCGAACCTTCTTTGGTTTACCACGATGGTGATGTGGTTATGGCTAAGCATGTATTGCCAGTTGAATTGGTACGATTATTAAATTATGATTTTGAGATATATTTGACATGTATGGTTAAGTAATTGTTGTATAATGGTAGACTATCATAATAAGTGAGTCTCCTTTTTCCATGCCAAAATTGTTTATGATGGTGTTTGAGGTAGGTAAACCTTAATGTGAAATTCTTGTTATATGTGGGTAATTAAGGTGAAACTTTTGAATTAAGGTGTGAAGAGTAATTGGTATATGCTAGACTTGCATAAGGAGCCTTTTCCAAAATTTTTATGTGCTAGTTGTGAGTAAATGGTAAATGTGCTCCCGTCGGTATGTTTCATGTCTTTGGTTACGAGTAGGATAAGCAGAGTTGTAATCCTTATTCTGATGGCTTTAGGGTAATTAGAATTGATGATTCCTTTGGTAATTAAAGTTTCGGGAAGATCGTGAAAATAATTGAGAGTTGGGTTAATGATTCCTTGTGAGGAGTCCCGGCATGCAAGGTTTGGTTAGTATGAGTTGGCTCGAGAAGATTTGCCAAATTTTGGGTTCTATAGTCTTAAACTCGGATGTTACCATGGATCTTGTGAGGATTGAGTCAGTAATCTTTAAGTTGACAAGTGTTACCGAAGGAAATTAAGGAATTCTTAAGAATGGTAGAGTCGTTACTTTAGTTGACTTTAAAGGACGTACAAATGGTGCAGGATGTAACAAGGGTGAATCATATGGTTAGTAATGGAGAATAGGTTAGCCTTGAACCCGATCCTTACCTTACCTAGTGGATGTGGGGATCTCGTGAAAATTTAAGTGTGTATTACCGGAAGATCAAGGTGTAGTGTTATGCAAAATGGGAAAGTGATAGCGTACGTTTCGAGGAAGTTAACTTGGATGGAGCGGAAATTTCTTATCATTTTTCGAGAGCGGTTACAATTGGTTGTGTGATTTAAATGGAATCTTATCTTTTGAAGTTCTCTTTTTGGGGTTGGTTACCGATCCTAAGAGTTGAAGGATTTAGTAGTCGAAAGGAAGAGGTTTAAAGAATACCAAATTTCTTGAGGAATAGGTTGTGTTGTGTGACGGATTTTCCTTTCAGCTTGGGAAGCTTAAGTAACCTTAGTGAGTTTACATTCTAGCATTGAGATGAAACCGTACGAAGCTTGGTTCAGGAAGATATTATCGATCTCCAATTTGTTGGGATGGAATTAGTAAAGTTAGGCCTAAGGTAATTTAGCGCCAAAGATTGTTAATCCAATTGAAGTTCTAGAAAAGATTTACGATTTGACTTATAGACCGACTTGGATCAACTTATAGAATATTTGAAGTTTTAAATATAATATCGTGATGTATTTGGTAACTTAAGTTGTAATACTTTTATTTAATGGTACTTTCTTGAGGTCGTGGAAATTCGGGTAGTAATAGTTGTATGGTATTTTTGGGATGTTATGTCGTAGAATCGTATTATTAATGAAATTAGAAATCTTGGGAAGAATCATAGAAGTGAAGAGACTAATTGAGAATTGAAGTCCTAGAGTACTCGGGTTATGGGAAGGTATAGTAGAGTCATGCCATTGAGAAATCTAATTGAAAATATTAAGCTAGAATGTGTGAAAGGTAACCTTTGCTTTTTGAACCTTAGGGTAAGTGACAATCAAATTCGGGACGAATTTTCTTTAAGGAGTGAGTGTAACGACTGACCCTAGGCATCAATTTTTTAATATTATATTAAATGCTTTTAATATTCATATTTATTTTATGTGTTCAATCATGTCTTTAAATTCTTAAATTAAGATAAATTGGGTGAGAAGTGAATTTGGAACCTCTTGAAAAGTTATTGGTTGTTAAATAAAGAAAATTGGGGAAACAATAATAATGGAAATATGATAAATAGTATAGGAAGGTTAAATGAGTAGAATGAATTAATGGGATAAGGATTTATCTTAATTTAAAAAAGGGATGGAAGCCTTAGGTTAATTTTGATGGGGGGCCAATTGTCTTACCTTCTAGGGCTTGCCATGTGCCCTCCTCTAACTCCCTCCATGACCGGCCCCCTCCCTCTCCATTATCCTCCTCACCCTCCTTCCTTCTCCTTCATTCATGCTTCTTCCTCCTAGAGAAAAACCTTGAGAGCTCCATGGAAGCCTCACCTCTTCTTCTTGAAGCCAAGCAAATCCTCCACCAAATTCAAGTCTAGGAGTATCATTGAAGTGGAATCATCTAGAGGAAATCAATCAAGCTTTGAAGATCATCTTTTCATCCTAAAATCCTAAGGTGAGTTATTATGACTTCTTTTCTTGTATGCTCATCAATGATTTGATGTTGTTATTGTTATTAAATGATTGTTTAATGCCTTAGAATGATAGTATTGTTCATAAAGGTTGATTAAGAATGTAAGAAAGTGGATTGAACTAGATTTAGAAACTAAGTGTGAAATGTGATATTGTGATGGTTGAATGAGTAGTAAATCCAAGAGTGAGTAACCTAGGTTGATGTTATTTTGGAGATTTAAATGATCTATAATGATATGGATGAAGTTAGTAAACCTTTTTATGTTCACAAAATAGAGGAAACTTGGGTTGGGATAAATTGGTATAGCTACATAGGTATTTCCGGCCTTGTTACAGTGCAGGTTCGGGGCACGAGTCGTGCCACTGTGGCACGAGTCGTGCCTTGGATGAGGGCGAGTCGTGACAAGGATTAAAGGGAAGTCGTGCCTAGTGGGGACGCCTGTTTTAGGGAAGGCGAAAGGGGCACGAGTCGTGCCACAGGGCACGAGTCGTGCCACTGGCACAGTGACATTGGGTCAACTTTGGAGGCTGTTTAAACCTAATCGAACTAGAACCAAAATGAAATCTCTTTAACCTAGATTAAAGTAGAATACTTTGGTTACACAATGACATCTTAAGTGATCAAAATGGAATTGTGGAAGTAGTTTAAATATTGCCCCGAAAATGGTTGATAGGTTTGATTTGTGACTTCACCAAAATAGTTCCAATTTGGGAAATAGAACTTGAACTTTAATAAATGTTATTCGAGGTCGTATAATGACTATGTAAGAGTGGTTTATGATATATAGTAGCCTCACTCCCTATCTTTAGTGAATAGTTGCAATGTTGTAGATGCCATAGGTTTCACTATTGAGCTAATTGGTAATGGGTATGTATCACTTGTGGCATTGTGTCCAAGTTATGGAATTATTGATATTATGGTTACCTTAATATCCTAAGTATGGACTATTTGGCAAGTGTTATATGGCATCCCATTGTGTGGGTTATGTGTTATGTGGTTGTATGGTTATCCCGATTGTGGATTTATTTGTTATCATTCATATTTATTGATGATACTATGCATAGTGTATTACTTAAATGTTGCATTATGGTATTGATTGGCATGAGTATACATTACCATGTTATTATGTTGTTATCCCGTTTTGTGGATTTATCTCAAGTAACTATCATGTGCTTGAGCGTATTTATGTTCGGGTGGGTATGATGGATGCCAATCAATTATGGATTTGTTCTATAAGTGATTGAAGGTACATCATATCGGTGACCCTTCCCCACTCTGTGGCCACGGGGTGGGGGTGTGCTGCTACTGGCTGTATTGACCCACAAAGCTTTACGAGATCTGTTGCAGCCGGTGTAAGGAGGGACGATATTATTTTTGGGATATTCTAATATAGGTATCCTTTCTTATATGGATGGTGCAGGGTATGAGTCCTATAAGAGGTGAATGTCTTTGGAGGCAATTCACCAAAGAGTGGAGTTTTACTCCCACGTTGTACGACTTATTGTTCGAGACGGGAAAAGGTAAAATGAGGTAACGTAAAGTGTTTACCGCTTTCATAATGTGTTATGTGCTACCATGCTATATGTTGCACTTTGTTTGGCATCTTCTTTGCATATCATAATAGCTCATTGAGATTTATTCTCACCCCTCTCCCTTTCTTGTTTTAGATTAGAGACAGGTGACCCGAACCAGTGAGGCCGGGGATTTCATTGTGGACTTTTGCTTTTGGGACTTGACAAGTTAAGTATAGGAGTGGGTTGTTAGGAGTATTGGTTAAGTATTCCTCTTTTATATTTTGTATGGAAAACCCTTTTGTTAAACAGATGTTAATTAAGGTTTCCAATGTATTTGATTAGATATCGGTTTATTAAAGTTATGGTTGGATTTCCTCTAAGTAGAGATATTACTAATTGATTTTAAAATTGTAAGTTTGAAAAGTGATTTTCCTTTAAAGGCAAATAAATGTTTTAAAAATCTAGATGGATTGTCTTAGTTTGAGCTCCCTTAGCTCGGGACACGTGTTAGGTCCCGGGTTGGGGTGCTCACAGATCTGGTCTCACTTTATTTCAAATTCAAATATCCTCTTCAACCTCCAGTCCAAACAGCCATTTTCGGGGAGAAAGAGAGAAAATCCATGGAAAACCTTAGAAAAGCTCCATCAAAATTGTCCCAAGAATCCCAAATGTCGTTTTTCAACAAATTCAAGGCTTGGTCCCGGGAGATTATGCATGAGAGGAGGTCCTTCTTTGAAGAAAGGTATAAAGTGAAGTGCTTATGGTCTCTCAAGGAATTGATTCCGGACTACGGTCTTTTGAGGGCTTCTTCCTCATTTTGGGACACTAGGAGGCATGTCTTTTGCCTTTCTTACAACGAGATGGTCCCAACCGTCGAAGAATTTCGGGCCTTGCTTGGTGGTCCGGAGGTGGAAGAGATAGCGGTTCCTTTGCCCGGAGGGGCTTCTTTCGTTGACAGATTGTGCGTCCTCCTTCATCTTTCCTCGGAGGAAGCGCAAGGTATGATCCGTGGTCCCGATCATTTTGATATTTCCGGCCTTCCCGATAGGTTTAGGGGCCTAGGCTTGGTGGATGATGCCTATTGGGATGCCTTTGCACTTTGTATGTTTGGCACCCTGTTCATGGTCTATTCCTTTGGGATTTGCCATCGGTCTTTCTTGGATGTTGTCGTTCACTGTCGCACAGGCGTAGATGTCGTTCCTTTGATTTTGGGAGAGACTTTTCATGCTCTCGATAGGGCGCTCTGGAAGCGGTATATGCGCGGGGGCAGCCCGTTCCTTTTGACCACTGTGGGCGATGGAGCGCTTGGGGGTTCTTCGGGAAACTCCCGACATGATCGAAGCCTTGGACATTTGCCGGGAGGGGGTTGCTTTGTGGATTTCGATGATCGGGGCTCATGGGAGCGTTGGATGGCTGGTCGCCGGACGAGAAGATATCGAGATGGTCGGTGCCTTGTTGGCGGGTGGAGACTCGCGAGTGCTTCGGGGACGGGTCTCATGTGGTTATGCTTAGGGGCTTTCTCAGTCCAGCTTTTACATTCCGTCTTTGGTTCTGAGACAGTTCGGCTTGGAGCAGGTTCCTTTGGAGGACTTTGATGATATAGCCACCAGGGTGGTGGATTCTGTTTCTATGGATGATCCCTCGGTGTTTCCATTTCTTTCCCGAGCATGGAGGTATGACGCCTTTCCTCCTCGGGTTATTCTCAGGCATCCGAGACCTGTGTTCTTGACCACTTGGTACCTGAATTGGTACGAGAGGCATTTAGGAGAGACTCAGATGGCTATTTTGAGGCGGCGTGAGGCCATTGTGGGTGCGGAGGACACGACGGTTTCCGAGAGGAGGAGGGCCGAGGCGAGGGCCAACCTCGCGACAGGAGCGGAGACGCTGTGACCGACTATGAGGCTTACGTCAAGAGACAAGGGAGGAGGGCTCCTATGCTACCAGCTAGGCTACAGGAGATGAGAGATGACGCTAGGGCTACTAAGGCCCTGACAGAGGCTGGTTTGATAGATCCTGTTCCTATTCCAGAGCTTGGTAGGAGGAAGACCGACATTTTTCCGGTTCAGAAGAAGAAGACTCGAAGGGGGAAGAAGAGGGGAGAGGCCAGTTCGAGTGGCATGGAGTGACTCTGAGGTTTCCGAGTATCCCTTTCTTGTCATAGCAGACACATCAAAAAGTTTTTAACTTGTAATGAATCGGGCTTAGACTCATCAAAAAAGTTTTTAACTTGTAATGAATATTTGAATTGCTTCAGAGTTTTTCGAGACGCTTTCATGGTCTGATCAGTGTATTGATTTCAAAGTATGACTTTTATTCGTGCTTTAGACCGAACCGTTTCCGGCTGCCTACGTTCCCCTCATTTTGAGGAGCTCAGGTCTACGTAGTTCAACCTGATTTTTTTTTTTTTTGTCTTTTTTTTTTTGTTTTTTTTTTTTTTTTTTTTTTTTTTTTTTTTTTTGTGCAACCTGTTTTTTACCTAGGCCGCCCTTTTCGGATTTTCAACCTAGTTAGGTATTACTCTTTTAGCACTCTTTTTTTCTTTTTTTTTTTACGCGTAGTATCTGCGCGGCTTGTCACCATTCACTTTGGGTGTACAAAGGGATTTCCGTCGAGGTCTGCAAGTTGCATGGCTCCTCCGGAGAAGATCTTTTGGACGACATATGGCCCGACCCAAACAGGCTCCCATTTGCCAAGCGGGTTGATACGGACCGGGGGCTTTTCTTTCAAAACGAGATCCCCTTCTCGGATCTCCCGATGCTTTACTTTTTTGTCGAAGGCTCTGGCCATTCTTCCTTGGTAGGCTCGGATGTGTTTCATGGCTTTCAATCGTCGCTCATCTAGCAGGGCCAATTCGTCATGGCGACTCTGGAGCCATTCGACCTCGTTGATCGGCTTTCCGGCGGTATACGGAGCGAGGGATCTCTAGCTCGATTGGGAGTACGGCTTCCATTCCGTATGTGAGGAGCAAACGGTGTTTCCCCGGTTGCCGTTCGGCCTGATGTTACGTAGCCCCGAGTGCCGAGGTGTAACTTCTCGGGCCAATCTCGCCTTGGGACGGCCATTTTCCGGATAATGTTTTCCAAAGTCTTGTTTGCTGCCTCGACGGCTCCGTTGGTTTGGGGCCTGTAAGGAGATGACTTGTGACGGGTTATTCTCGAATTCACCAGCGATGCAGCCGCATTCCCCTTCGAAGTGGGATCCATTATCTGAGATGATTTCGGCTGGCAACCCGTATCGGCATAGGATGTTCTCTTTGATGAAGAGGGCTACTTTCCTTGAGTTGAGGATTTTGTAGGATTTTGCTTCAACCCATTTGGTGAAATAGTCCACGGCTACTAGGACGAACTCGTGGCCGTTACTGCCTGATGGTGTGATTTTTCCTATGACATCAATTCCCCAAGTGACGAAAGGCGAGGGTTGTCATGCGGTATAACTCGTGAGGAGGCAAATGATTAAGGTTTGAGTATCGCCGACATTTGTCGCGGCTTTTGGCCAGCTGGATGCGATCGGCTTCCATGGAGATCCAAAAGTATCCCATTCTCGGTATAATTTGCATCGGGGCTCGAGCATTCATGTGGGGGCCGCAGTACCACCATGTATTTCTCTCATGAGTTCCGTAGCCTCTTGTTTGTCGATGCATCGCGGGGAGGGGCCTTGGTAACGCTTCTTGTATAAGCATATTTCCCAAAAGAACATAATGGGAGGCGAGCCGCTTCGTAGTGAGAGACTTTCGCTTTGATTCCTTCTTTATATTCCCCATCTTCATTTTTGAAGGAGGCTTCTCCGTTCTTAAGGTGCGATAGATGCGAGTGTACCGGGGATCATTGGCCGGTTCGGCTTCGCCGATTTCAAAGCAATAAGCGGGATTTTCTCTTCTCCCGACTACGAATGGTTTGACGGACTTTCCTTCGGGTATTTCAACGAGGGAGGCTAGCGTTGCCGAGCATCTGCAAATGCATTGCGATCTCTGGGCAAGTAATGAAAGCGATCTCCTTGAATTGGGTTACTAGCTCTTCCATGTAAGTGTGATATTTACGTAGAGCCGGATCCACGGTCTTCCATTTGTTAGAGACTGATTGATGATGAGGGCGAGTCACCATACACCTCCAATTCCTTGATATTTCTTTCAAGGCGGCTTCCAACCCGGCTATGCAAGCTTCATATTCGGCGGCGTTGTTGGTGACTTCGAAGTTCAACCTTGCTTGCTATGGGGGTGTGTTCGTCGGTAGGATCGACCGTAAGCATTCCTATTCCGTTCCCCTTTTGTTTGACGCCCCGTCGAAGAAGAGTTGCCAGCGATTTTCTCCTTCTAGAGCAAGATTCCATCATCGGGAAATTGAGGTTCGAGTCCTCGGGACTCATCACTTGGGAAATCGGCCAAATGTTACGCCATTATGCGTCCTTTTACGGATTTTCTTGAAACATAAGTGATGTCATATTCGGCCAAAAGAACGACCATTTTGCCCGGCCTCATGGAGATGGAAGGCTTGTCGAACGGATACTTGATGGGGTCTATCCTTGAGACGAGATGTATCGGGTGAGGCGCATGTAGTGTTTCAACTTTCCCAGCTACCCGGACCAAACTGCGCGCAAGTCTTCTCGCAAGCGAGTAATTGAGTTCGCTTCCTTGGAGCTTTTACGCTACGAAATAGATGGCGTTTCGACCTTGAAATCTTTCTTCTCTTGAGCTAGCATAGCCCCAATTCTTTGTATCCGTGACAGTTAGATATAGCAAGAGTGGCTTTTGCCGATGTGGTGGGCGAGAGAATCGGGGATTCACAAGGTATGCCTTGATACGTTCAAAGGCAAGGCGACATTCTGGAGTCCATTACGTGTAGGCATTTTTCTTCATCAACTTGAAGATCGGCTCACGTATCGAGGTCGGGCGATTTACAAAGCGGCTTATGTATTGCGGTCTTCCCATGAAGGATTTCACTTACGTCGGTGTCGGGGTGGCTTCATTTCAACTATCGCCTTGATTTTACGAGGTCTACTTCGATCCCCGTTACGTCACCATATATCCTAGCACCTTGCCTCGTCTTACACCGAAGGTGCATTTAGGCTGGATTCGGTCTCATGCTGTGGTCTTGGAGGCGGCCGAAGAATTTTCTCAGATCAACAAAGTGCTGGCCATTCGATCCTCTGGAGTGTATTATCATGTCGTCCACATAGACCTCAATTTCTTTGTGGATCATATCATGGAACAAAGCGGTAGCTGCCCTCTGGTACATAGCCCCAGCATTCTTTAGTCCGAACGTCATGACCGTGTAACATTAGGTGCCCCGAGGGGTTGTGAAGGCCGTTTTGGCTTGATCCTCTTACTGCCATTTTGATTTGGTTGTAACCGGCAAAACCGTCGACGAAGGATTTAACTTCATGGTTGGCCGTGGAATCTACCAAAATGTCGATGTTTGGCGGGGAAATCGTCTTTTGGGTGGCTTTGTTCAAGTCTCTGAAATCTACGCAACAGGATCTTTCCGTTGGCCTTGGTCACCGTTACTATGTTGGAAAGCCATGTAGGTATTCAATGACCACTGACGAACCACTTACGAGCATCTTTTCTATCTCCTCTTTCACTTGTAGGGACCATTCGGGCTTAATTCTTCTTAGCTTACCTTTCTTGGCTTGACTTACAGGTCGAGCGGTATTCGGTGCTCAACTATGGAAGGATCGAGGCACTGGCATATCTTTATAGGATCATGCGAACACATCCACAAATTCTTTTAGCGGCTCAATTAGGGCATCCCTTTCGGTCCCTTCGAAGAAACTACCAATCTGCGTCTCTTTAGGCTCTTCCGCGGTTCCCGATTCACACTCGTCAAAATCTCTTCGGCGGCTTGGGCTCGATTTTCCTCTTTCCTGACAACACGCTTAAAGATTTCTTTGATATATTGTTCATTTAATGTGTACGCTTCTTCGTCTAGTGAATCGTTATTAAGCTTGTTTTAGATTATTAGTTAATTCATCATTAGTTAAAGTGGCAATTAAGGGATACTCGAAAGGTTCGTCATTTCATTGAGAATAAGAGGGAATACGGCGTGGCTACAATTTCGTGGTCTTCAAGCGTGAGGCCATCGGACGATTCGTAAGACTCAAACTCAACAATGAGAGACTCAGTGGACTTTACAAAGGTTGACACAAAGGGACGGGGAACCAATCCAAGATTGGTGATCATTTCCTCTTTGGTCGCGGACGGAGCTGAGAGAGTTTCCCAATTCTTTAGCGGCATTGCTTTGTCGGAGGCCTCATGACTCGGGGATCTCGTTTACGTCCTCCTTCCTCGGTCGTTGCTATCATCTCTTTGTACGAACCGAGAATCAATTGTGTTTGGCGTCGAAAACCGAGCATGTGAATGTAGGGATCTTCCTCGGTGCAGGGATTTCTATCTCGTCACAATCGACCGCTCAATCCGAGATGTAAGGACGTATTGCGTCTCGGTGTGCTTTGCTAGAAAAATCTCATGTCCCAAACTCGAGCGGAAAGGCTTGGCGGGTAGTTCGGCAAGGAGGATGTCCCAGCACGACGTTCATAGATTCGAGTTGAGTATGACGATGCTTGTCGATCTTTATCATGAAAATTTCCCTGGCTTGGCGGGGGTCGGAGAGTGGGTTTGAAGAATGGTGACAAAGGCGTGATTAGGAGCCGGGGTTTGTGTGCTGTATCATGGCGGTGTTCAATGTTTCCTTCCAGTATGCCTCCAAATGTTGGAAATGACAATTGGATTCGATGAATCGGACTTCTTCGGAGTACGCTCGCTTGAGTGCGTTGACATAGTTGGCATCACCGGATTACGAGGATTACGGCGAGACTTGCCCGATAGTCACTTGGTCGATTCGGAGGAGGTAGCCCCGATGTCTGGCTAAGAGCATGCTTGGTAACGGTCTCGGCTTCATTCCCTATGAGGAAGCTGTCGCCCCTTATGACTTCAAGGTCCCCTTGTCGGTTAATGAATTTGACACATTGGTGGAGAGTGGAGGCTATGGCTTTCATGTGATGCAACCAAGGGCGCCCTAGTAGGGCTGTGAACTCGGAGGATATCCATTACATGGAACTTTGCGGGCACCATTTGGGTTTCGTACCGAGTTCCAGAGTCACCGTCCCCGGGATGGGACGGGACGTGCCATCATATGCCTTGGCCCGGCCGGTAGATGGGACCATGTGCCTTTCATTGATGCGCAGGGCCCGCATCATGCTGAGGGGCAGGACATTAACGGCTGACCCGTTGTCCACCAATACTCCAGGGAGCGATACGGTGTTGAGCTTAATGGTGATGTACAAAGCTTCATTGTGTTGGGAGACATCTCTTGGTAAATCTTCGTCGCGTAAGGTGACCATGCCGCCATATAGGTGAGGATCATAGATTTGGTCCTTGTCTCGGGATGAGAGTCATTAAACCGGTCACTTCGTGCTTTTTCTTGCGAGGTAGAGCCTTTCTTTGAAGCCCACAGGTTATACCGAGGCCTTTTGTGGCGGTTGCCATCTCCTGGTCAACATGTTGATTGAGTGAGAGCGCCAAGCGGCGTTGGTCTTTCTTTGTCGGTGTGCACTCTGAGCCGGTCAAAGGCGGGAATTCTGGCGTTCCCGCGGGGGGATAGATTTCGATTGGCGGTAGAGTTATCCAGGTCCACGGTATTACGGCATCCGAAAGTCTCAGTGCATCGTTGTGCAAGGCTTTTACGCTCTTTTACCCCTGTTTGCTTTGGGAAGACTCGGCCGGAGTAGAGTACATAATAATCAAATCCCCAGATGGCTCCCCGAGTGTACCCACACCGGTATCACCGGCCTCGAATCTCTCCTTCAATTTTCTTTGGGAGGAAATTTTCTTCTTCTTAGGAGGACGGTCCTCGTGTATCCAGTCCTGATAGTCCCTTTCAAGGCAATCGGGACAGTCACAGATATCCCACCAAATGTGTTCTACGACTGGTGGCGGATTTGGGACCTCAGGTTGAGCGGTGCTGGAACGACTTTGAGTGGAACTGGTCCGGGAAGATCTGCTGTTGGGCTCATCTGGAAGTGAGTGGTTGGACTCCGCCGGATAATGAGAGATATTAAGGTCCCGGGGGACAGGCATATGTTTGTCCTTCAGGGTAGCCCCAGTCAGTTGGGAGATTGTTAAGGTTCCGAAGTGGCGTGTGGCCTCTTCAATCCGGAGGCTTCTTTATGCATTGCAGCGTTCTTCCAAGGCTTTGATGGCTGACCATATTTCTTCAACTGTTTCCTGATCTTCATCACCCAGGCTGATATTTGCGGGATCATTACTTTGAGAGGGGATAACTGACGGTATGCCGAACCCTTTCATCCTTGACTGTTGTTTGGGGGCCAGTTGCCCTGTAAGTCGACGGGCAGGAGTCCCGGCGGTGGAGACATAGGAATCTTGGGGTAGCATCTTGATGTATCCGGGACGATTAAGAAGAGGAGGAGGACTTTCTTCCTTCTTTGCGGTAAAAGTACCATCGGAATTGAGACTGATGGTCAAACCATGAGTTGCAGCAACCCCCAGAAGGTCGCTAATTTGAGCCTCATGTCGAAGTCTCATCTGTTCTACCAACTGGTCCCCATCATTACCGGCTGATGCAGACATTCTGAAACCCGGAGTCGAAACAAACGGCGAAGCTGATGACGCGCTTGACTCTTCCCAACTAATCAAACGATGACCCGGTGTCCGGAACCAACCTTTGTGAGGAGCTGCGGGGGAAAGGACACGAAGGTTCAGATGTCTGGGAATGGAAGGAGGGTAGGTGTTTGGGCATTGGGCTCATGCAACATGCAGTTATTTGTTCACGTTTACTTAAAACATGTTTTATTAACCTAATCGGTTGGAAAAGATTGCTCTTCTTTTTCTTTTTCGCAAACTACTCTGGATCCTGGATCTGTGGGCCCTGTCACTACGTCTATAAGCCCCTCGTATTCCACCTGTATTTCGACCTCCCAGGGTGGACAGCCCCGGGCGAGGGTCCTATAGGGCAAGCGGGTCCCACCGACCGAAAGAAAAACGATCCTAAAAGTACGGCGGGTAATCGAGTCTTAACGAGCATTCGATGTAAATTACGGACAAAGCTGACGTCAAAAGTCAAGATCATGTCCGAGGGCTCGACGAAAAGTCGGCATGATTTGGACTGATAAGCGTCCACAATTGATCTTGACTTGTCGTCAGTTAATCCGTAATTAGGTATGGAATAATCATTAATCCTTGATGACTCAGTGTCAATGCTGGGAGTCAGTGTATAATTTGTGTCAGTCAGAGCCGAAGTCAAGGCGCCGGTCAATATCTTGGTCAAAGTCTGCGGCGGAAAACCGGCAGAACTTCGACTGATTAGGGTCCCGAAAGATATTGAGTCGGTATGCCGACAAAGGCTTGAAAGGAAAGGTCTATACATGGACGGGCATGACACGTAAACTAAAAACCAACCGGGTCTCGGACAAAGTGTGTCACGGACAAGTGCATGGTCGACACGAGGCTCCATGGGATGTTTGGGTAGTCCTGTGCTCGTCCGAGAGGCGTAATAAGACCAAACGGACCGCGACAAGGATTTCCCCGGGTTAGGGACGTAGTGTGCAGTGTACGGTCACGTGCGCGTAGTGTGCAAGCAGTCTATATTCTTTTTCTGAGTAAAATAGAAAATTTTTTTATGTGTCTTAAAAATATGATGCATGATTTTTTTTTGAAAATTTTCTTTTTTTGAAAATCCTTTTTTTTTTTTGAATTTTTTTTTTTGAAGTTTAATGAACACATAAGCACATAATCACAAAAATGCCAACAGTTAGGGACATGATTCCGACATTCAAAATTTTGACTTTCTCCGAGACGGCCAAAACAACACGAAAAATGTGCAAAAATAAACACACACACACAAATGATTTTCAAAGCCGGGACGGAAGCTTGACCCTCAAAAGCTTTTTCCCTTTTTTTTTTTGAAAACGGTGATACCGGTACGTGGGATTGTTAAACCACAATTTATCCCCGACTCGTGTTAGGAGGCAGTAACGGAAAGTTTAATGGTTTCCACCAATATACCAAATATCATTCATTTTTTTTTAGAAAAAAAGCTTATTTCCCCAGCGGAGTCGCCACTGTGATGATGTGTCGCCATTTCGCGGGAAAAAATTCGATTTTTTGCGTTTCTTTGAAAAAACCAAATAAAATCCGGGAAAAAGAACGGAGTCGCCACGCCATTTTTGTTTTAAGGGCCAAAACTTTGAAAAATGCCCGAGATTAAAGATTTGGGTTCGGAGGTCATGTTACACGCCGGGAAGGACGTTAGTGTGCACCCGGAATGCCTCGTAAAACGAGTCTTCCAAGCTGAAAATCATTTGTGTGTGTCTGTGTGTGTTTTGGCCAAAATAATTTGAAACTCAGAAAAGTAAAAATTGGGATATCTTTTTAAGACTTTAAACTGATCCCATGATTTTTTGGAAGATTTTTGGATTGAGATTTGGTACTCAAAAGACCTTTTGAAGTTGAGAGTCACTTCTGCCAGAATGAAAAAGGCAGTGGACCTTTGATTTTGAAATGAATTCAAGGGTCTTAAAACTTCATAATCTGGGTAAACTCAGAGAATGAAAGTTGTTCCAGACACCTTAAATAAGATTTGTGCGAAGTAATTTTCCATTTTGGAGAAGATTTGAGGGGTCAAAACCTTCTGGAAATCTCAGATATGCAATCTGGATTTCCAGAAGCTGATGAACTAGCCTCTAAAAAATAAAATTTGAAAAAGAGAGTTTCACTCACCCAAAAAATAAAGTAAAAATATTTCTGGAAAGCTCTTGATGTTGGCTACAAAAAGTGTTTTGTAATCAACACCAAATTCCAAGTTTATCTGTGTCCAAAAATTAAGACAATGGACTGGGATCTTGGAAAATTGCTACTGGACAGCAACTTCTCAAGAAAGAAAATATGATTTTAAGGGGGGTTTTGCATCCATGCTTGTCCCCATTTCCCTAGGTTTTGGTTAGTGATCACTTGACATTTTAGTGGTGAATCAACTATACCAAACCATCCTTGGGGTACATTAGGACTAAACATTTCATTTGCTTGGGAAGGGGAATTTTATCCTTTGAAATCAAGATTTGGTGCTTGAAAATGGTTTTTAGGGTTTTGAAAATGTGTTTTCTTTGCAAGAAAGTAAGAACACTTTGAAAATAATATAGATCCTTGTAGAAGATCATCCATGGAGATGAACTTCCATGGTGATCTTCTTGGATCTAAGACAAGAAGATGAATGAACTACATTTTGTTGTTTGAAGATGCATGCATGGATGAGAGATTTAGGGTAAGAAGAGGGAGGTTATACCTATCTTCTTTGTATTTTGGGGCTTTGGCTTGAATGTATGAGTGTTTGAGGCTTTGAATGTAAGAGTGTTTGGGTTTGATTTGAGTGAGTGAAAGTTGGGAAGATTCAAGAGAAAAAGGTGACAATTCTTATAGAATTCTCACTGTTTTCTCGAGTATATTCGCCAAATACTGTGAATTGTGCTCTTCTTTTCCTTCTTATTTTTGTGACTGGAGGGCTCAATTTATAGCCCTCTGAAAATTACAAACCTATCCGCGCGGATGGGATCAGTCGCGTGCACTGTTCATTAAATGCTGCTTCAGGCTTTGGACACAAGGAATAATCTTTTTTAAAATTCAAATTAAACAGCCAGATTATGTTCCAGCCATTTCTATTTTTGGTTTTTGACCATTTCTTTCACTTTTTTGATTCTTTTCCTTGGTTTATCCTTAAATAACAATGCCCATTTTGCCCTCACTTTGTTAGAAATGTTAGGAATGTTAGGAATTGTTAGGAATGTTATAACTTTCGTTAATTTTCTAACGAAAATTCTAACAAGCTCAAATTGGAGCACTTACAATGATGCATGTGATCCAATGCGCTCGTCGAGCCGTCATATTGTTTTAAGTCAGGAAGTTTAAACCCTTGTTCTGGATGTCCCATCTCCAACATCCATGGTGCCAAAGGCTTCAGTGTGCCAACATCATCTTCCGAATCGTCACTATCCACATTGTTTCTTTTGGCCGTCAATTCGTCAACTTGACGTTTGAGTCTTAGAAATTCTCGCATATCAATATCGCCTGCAGGGCCGGCGGGAGGGCTCCTTTCTCGACGGGGCCCCCGGAAAATGGTATTCGACCGCTGCCTCTCGGAAGGGGCAGATCGTCGAGAGATAGTCCTCTCTCTCCTATAACTTGGAGGTGAAGACGGCCTATAGGATCGTGACTGTTCCCGTCCATAACGAGGAGGAGTGCGCGTCCTCTCCCTATAGCTCGGCGCTCGTTCATTTCTCAAAGAAGGGGTCATTTGACGACCGCGAACAACTTGGTTTTGATTATGCTCAGGATTCTCATTGGCTAGAGTTCTACGAGGCTCATCATCTGCTTCGTCCCGTCGTCGCTGCGATGGGAGTCCTTCACTTCGTCGCTGATTGAGGTGCTCTCTAAGATCAAGTTGTGGCACTATCCGTTCATTTTCGGCGGCGGTTCCTTCACGACAACCGTCGTTCCCTCTCTGGTTCCTTCTTCTGCCCGACGAGACAGTATTGTGGGATGCCTGTGGGGGTTGGTCTTCAGCCATTTGTATAAGCTCATTCTGGATTCTCAAGAGTTCGTGAAGAGCATTCGCTCGCTCCACGAGGAAAGCGGTTCTGTCGAGATGTGGGTTGGATGGGCCTCCCACATTCCGTACAGTAGGTCCCTCTGTCCTCCTCTCCAGTGGGGGTCGTTGTTATCTCTCAGGTGCGTGCCTTTTGTCTCTCTTCCGTGCAGCAGGAAGGCCAGTATCATCAACTACACCATGTGACCTGGTAACCCTCAGATTAGGGTTCCTAGGTGGAGGTGAGGGAGGTCTGGGGTTTTCCTGTTGGCACTGCTGAGGGGAAGGGGGCCGGCCGACATCTCCGGTTGATTTGCTAGTTGTGTGTCCGTCTGACACCATCTCCAGATTTTCTGGTTGTTACTCTTTTGTTGAAGATCACTGATGAACGATTCCCGGCAATGGAACCAATCTGATGATGCAGGAATGCGTTCGGGCTCAGCTTTGGGTCCAGCTAATGATCAAGGCTGACTTTGGATCTGCACAACACAAGAAACAAACCGTGAACTGCGCCGGGGCTCTTCCGGCAAAGCCCTCCGACGTGAGAATCAACGTTTGGACTGGAGAAAGGTGATATGAAAATGGTGTGTGTGTGTATACGTAAGTATGTAAAGTTGCATTACCTTAGTCCATGATTCTGTTCTCATATTTATAGTGGATGAAATGGTATTAGGGTTTTCACCTTAACCGTTGGATTGGGTTGTGGCCAACCGTTGGATCAGCTTTGTTCCCTAGGTGTACACGTGGCATATTGGGATTGCTCCGCCCAAGTAAGGACACTGCTGTGTCTGACATGGATAATCTGTTTGCCTTATAATGAAAAGTTCAACCGCACACTTTTGGCGCTACTTCTGGTTTCGTGATTGCACGTGCAGAATGTCCCAGTGGTAGGTCTGACTTTATCCCAAAATAGCTTATTAATCAAGCTTACTGAGGAAGTTAAATTAAGGGACGACCCGGAGCTGTATGTCCAGAAATGTCGTCGCCTTAACAGGACTCGACGAGCGAGTGGACGAGTGAGTTACCTCGTTCTCCAGATGAGTTGGGTCGCTCAATGGCGACGATGGTAATTCTCCGTAAGACGGGCTCTGACCCTCGTGGTGGGAAGACTGGTCATTAGATGGGCTTGGTCGCTCATTTACGACGACCGCCACCTATTGTTCGACGGGCCATGACCCAAACCTTGATGGGCTTCATTAATCTTGATTCCTTAGTGGGCTTGTTGGGCCCATATCTCGTAGAAATGTACTGGATCCGGCCCATCACGAAATATTCCGTTCACTAATGAATCTCATAATAATATATATTTTTTGTTTTTTTCTCTTTGTCCCATATAAGATTTTACAAATGAGTTTTACACGTAAATTAAAAAAAATGTGTAAGTGACGTAAGTGTTATGAGTATAAAAAGTGAGATAGGAGAAAGAATATGTAGTAGAGAATAGTAAGTTGATTGGTGTTATTAGTATAAAAATAAAATAAGTAAGAAAATGAGTGGGAGGAATAGTAAAGATTTTTAGCATTTAGGAAAGTGAATCTTATATGTGCATCCAAAATGACAAAAATGAAATATTATACGAGATGAAGGAATTATATATATATATATATATATATATATATATATATATATACTTCCTTCGTCCCGCTACAAGCTGTACATTTTTCTCATTGGACATTCCATTATAAATTGCATACTTTTTAAAATGGCAAAGAATCTTTACTATTTCACCTACTAATTCTCTTTTCTACTTTACTTTTATACTCACAACACCAATCAACTCACTATTTCCTACCTCACTTTCTCTTTCTAACCTCACTTTTCATACTCACAATACTTATTTCACTAATTTTTTTCTTGATTTACGTGCAAACAGTAACCGTGTAAATTATAACGAAACGGATGGAGTACACGTTATCCCACTTGAACCGGATAAGTCTGCCCAAGCGAAGCTTTTGGAGGGGACAATTTAGGAAAAGTAATCTCCATTACTGGCAAAAATGTTATCCCACTTGAACCGGATTAGATAGATCCAACTAAATGTCATTAATTCTTCATAGTTTGTGTGGCCACATTGGCCACCAAATAAATAAAATAATACTTTATTCGTTCGTTCCGAATTAAGAATCATATTCCCTTTCTCTGTTTTTAAATGTTTGTTCCATTTAATTTTTTAAACATTTTAATTTAGTGATTTTGAAGCTTTAATTTTGAAAATGAGACTAACTTTTTAAGACAAAGGAAAAGGGGAAATGGGACAAACATTTAGAGACAGAGGGAGTATTATATTATGTGTTTATACGCTTATTGCTTATTAAGAAAAAATTAAAAAATAAATGAACAATGGCAAATGGATTAAAAATATAAATATTTAAAATACTACTAATGATTCAAATGTATACATAGTAGAAAAGTAGAATAGTAAGCCCGATATCCATCTTATAATAAAATTTATAAAAGTGTTGCAGCTGATTTGGTAAAAATAAAATAAAATAAAATAAAATAAAATAAAATAAAATAAAATAAAATAAAATTATACTCTCTCTTTCTCATTTAAAAAGGTACAAAACAGGCTTTGTCCGAGAATTAAACTCAAAACCTCTTCAACGACGTAAATATTTTTTTTTTTTTTTTGATACCCAGGTTCTCAGTTTCGCCGGACTAATCCTGGACCACCAGGTACCGGCCCCTCAGTATGCTGGTGGAGGTAAATCGCGGGATGTGTCCTATGCAGCCAGGGTGGCAGTACCCCTTATACTTCAGAGCCCCAAGGGAGCCCTCCTACAAGGCATTTAGGCATTTACATCACTCTTACATCACCAATTGGCTGCTCCAGCTGCTCCTGCCGAGGCAATTACATCACTCTTACAACACCACGGTCGCTCCACTGTTCTGCCAAGATTCGAACTCCCCACACTGAGGATACAAGCCCAGCAATACTGCTTCTTAACTGCACGGATGTGTCCCGGGAGGCTCCAAAGGACCCTAAAACCCAAGATAGGAATTAAACCACAGAAAAGCCCCTTGAGGGGAATCGAACCGGTGACCTCCCCTTCGGGAGGCCACCTACATACCACTGAGCCAAGGCCACTTTAGTTCAACGACGTAAATATTTAAACCTACTCAAGATGTCTCTAGTAAAACAAAAACAAGTCCTTTGCTATATGGTCCATGTCATGATATGACCCACAAAGTTGCATATTTTGCATCTCTGTTAGGGGTGTAAATGGTTTGATTTTGGGGAATTTTCAGACCGAGACACTAGTCATCGGTTTGAAAAAATTTCAAATCGAATCGAACCATGAAAAAATTCAAATCGAACCAAACCAAATCACTATGGTTTGGTTCGGTTTGGTCCAAACTGCGGTTCAATTATGCGATTCAGACCGTGGTTCAGACCATTATTTAGACTACGGTTCAAACCACGATTCAGACCGCAACTCATTTTCATATTATTTAAATTTTCCGTGATCATTGAGGAAGAGCGAAAAAAGTGAGTGTTTAAGAGACTAGAGGAAGAGAGAGGTCGAAGGAAGAAAAACACTTTACAATGGCGATCGTGAAGAGAACTTGATTATTTATTTGTATTAATGAAGATAACAAATAATGAAATTAATACTTCCTCCGTCCCGCCAAGAGTGTCACCCTTTTAGGGGTGGCACGCAAATTAAGGAAAAGTGTGAGAAGAAAAAAATGTTGTGAGTATAATTTGAAAATAGGAGAGAGAATTAGTAAAGGAAATAGTGAATTTAAAAAGTGTTGTAAGTGTAGAGGAGAGAGAATTAGTGGAGGGAATAGTGGATGGGATTATAGAATATTAATAAAATATTTCCTTTTTAGGAAAGGTGACACTATAAACGGGACACCCTTTTGGGTAAAAAGTGACACTTCGAGTGGGACGGAGGGAGTATTAAATAAAATACAAAACGGGGGTTATGATTAGTTTATGTAAATTTTAATAAAGATACAAAACAAGGGTTATGATTAGTTTATGTAATGTGGTTCGATTTGGTGGTTTGGTCTCGCGGTTCGGTTTGATGGTTCGGTCTCGCGGTCTCAAACCGCGATTTGGTTTGGGAGGTCAGACCACAAATCAAATCGAACCATATGATTTGTCAATATTTGAGATCGTACCGAACTATTCATACTTAAAAACCAAACCAAACCGATTCGATTCGATCTCAAATCATGATTTGAACCGAACCGCTTACGCCCCTAATCTCCATTATTATTATTGTGTAAAATTTATAAGCGAGTATACTTATAACTTATATGGTCCATGTCATGATATGACCCACTAAGTTGCATATTTTGCATCTCCATTAAAAACAAATTGTTGCGTCAGATTTGCATACCTCTTGATAAAGAAAAGGAAGAAAACAAAGCGGGAAATAAAGTAAAATAAAGAAAAAAAAACAAGGGTGAGTATGATAAGATATGGTTTGATATTTATATCTATCAATATATAAAAACAAGGTTTTTGAAAGTGTGGTAGCATCATACTTAGCCAAGTCAAAAGGTTGACTTAATTATGTTTTGTTACTTTCTTTTATATTTTAATTATGTAAATATTTTTATTTATGTTCACTAACCTATTAACCGAAAATCTACTTGTGTTTAGTATTGTTTGGTTGTTTTATAGGACTCTCAAGGATAAGGATTAGAGATAGAGGAGATTGAGGATCAAGCTCTTCTTCAATGATTATCCTTACCCATTGACCGTGTTCTACTTGGCTATAAATACAAGACCCAAAGTCAGTTTATACACACGGAAAAATACACTCTGAAAGGCTGAAGAAATATAGACTTGAGAGGAGTGTTTTTGTGAGAGAGTTCTCTTTGATTATTTTGTTATTCTCTTATTGTAATCGTTTTCAACATTGTTTTTAATAAGAGAAGTTTATTGTCTACAGCATATTGCTGTAGATAAGTGTTAATTCGTTGTCCATTTCTTTTCTGTTTTAATATTCCGCTGCATTTCACTGTTGTGCTAGTCTTTGGTGCGATAGCATCGGGACTCACATCGATCCCTCTGTGCACTTCCTAGCCGCTCCATTTCTTTCAATTGGTATCAAAGCTCCACTCGACTCTACTGAGTGAGATCCAAGGAAGAGTGGTCATTATGGAAGGACACTTGAGTCAATACCGTCCCCCGTTTTAGATGGAACTAAACTATCCCATCTGGAAAGCTAAGATGCGTCTCTTCATCAAAGCAATTGATGAACGAGCATGGCTTAGTATTATTATTCCATGGTCCCCTCCTAAGGTTGAAATGACAAATAAAGAAGAAGATGGTGAAACCTCCGAAAAGGTGTATAGAATTAAACCTGAGGAAGAATGGACCACAGATGAGGTCACTAGTGCAAACTACAATTCCAAGGCTCTTGGTGCTATTTCAAGTCATGTGGATGAACACATGTTTAGACTTGTTTTAAACCAAAATATAGCAAAGAAAGCCTGGGATATTTTGCAAGCTCACTGTGAGGGTGATGATAGTGTCAAAGCCACTAGGTTGAGAATTCTCATGACCAAGTTTGAAAACTTGAGGATGAATGAGTCTGAGGACATAAAAAGTTATTCTGCTAGAATAAGAGAAATTTCAAATGAATGTCTCTCACTTGGTGAGCCTATTTCAAATGCTAGACTAGTATGCAAAATGTTAAGGACTGTCACTGATAAGTTCAACATTAAAATAGCTGCCATTGAAGAAGCAAATGACACTGCAACCATGGCTCTAGATACTCTTGTGGGTAAGCTAACCATGTTTGAAATGAACATCTCTATTCAGCAACAACATAAAGCTGAAAGTGTTGCTCTTGCTTCTGCTCTTTCTAAAGCATCCTCAATTCCAAAAGAAATTGAGGAAATCTCAAATGAAATTGATATTTCAAACTTGGAAAATGAAGATGTTGCTCTTTTGACTAAAAAATTTACTTCTTTTCTTAAAAATAAAAGAGACAACAAATTTCCTTCTAAGAAACCAACTAATTTTGATAAATCAAAAGAGGATAATGAAAGTTCTTTCAAGAAACCCACTAGTTTTTCTAAAAATAGATCTGACACAGTTCAGTGTAGGGCCTGTAAAGGGTTTGGGCATTATGCAAATGAATGTGCCAATACTCTGAAGAAAAAGGGGATGAGCCTAAGTGCTACCCTTAGTGATAGTGAGGACGAAGATGAATCGCTAAACTTAGCAATTATGGAAATCTCGCCTCCAAATCATGAACATCAACTGATGTAGCTTCGGATGTTATCACATCTACTATCACATCTTCGAATCTTTTATAAACCGTTATACCTCTTCGCCGAAACAAGTCCGAAAATGAAGAAGAAGATAATGAAGACTATAATGAGCTACTGGATGCCTATCTTTGAACTATATGCCGATTGGGAAAAGCGTGTTGAAAAAATTCTTTGTCTTTGAAAAGGTAACTGAAAAACTCTCTACTGAATTATCTAAAGTTAAAGATGAACTGACAAATGTATCCATTGAAAATGATAAACAAAAAGATTCTATAGCCAAACTTGAAGTCATGCTCACTAAACGTGACATTGAGCTTGAGAAAACAAAAAATGAACTCACAGAGGCCAAGAAAACTTTTGAAAAACGAGAATCTTTGGAAAGGCAACTCTTGATGAGATTCTCAAAGTGAGCAAGTTTTCAAAAACAGGTCTTGGTTTTGAATCGAATTTTTTGAGAGAGGGAGAAAGTAGTTCCTCAAAACCTAAGACTTTTTATAATCAAAAATCATCAACCAAAAGGAAAAGATTTGTGTGCCATTCTTGCTTCTTACCAGGTCATATAAGACCATTACATTTACAAGAGGATTCGTGATGCAGGGAAAGATGTTCCTCGGATGAGTGAACGAATGCTATCACATCACAACTCACATCGCCAAAAACACAGTCGGTTCGTATGGGTTGAAAAGAAAAATATGGAATGCAAAGTAGTGTTTACCTCCCTCGAGAGCGGCATTGCTAGCTCTTGGTACTTCGATAGTGGGTGCTCAAGGCACATGACGGGTAATGCCGAATTTCTCACCGATTACGTCACTATCAAAGGAGGAAATGTAAATTATGGGGGAGGGCACAAGGTAAGATTGTTGGAAAAGGTACTTTATGTGTAAATGACATGCCCAAGTGAAAAATGTTTATCATGTAGAAGGAATTTGAAAGCTAATTTGATTAGTATAAGTCAACTATGTGATGACAATTTGCATGTCAATTTTGACAAAAATGAATGTAAAGTGTTTGATAACACTAATAAATGTTTGTTCACCGGAGTAAGGTCTCAGGATAATTGTTACAAATTTGGTGACAATTTGTCCTGCCTTAGCTCCAAAACTAATGAACTTGAATTGTGGCACCAAAAATTAGGGCATGCTAGCTATAGGAAAATAGAAGAATTAGTTAGGTTTGATGCTGTTAAACACTTGCCTAAGTTTGACTTTAAACAACCTAATGTGTGTGGTCCGTGTCAGAAGGGGAAGCAAACCAAAGCTTCTCATCCAAAAGTGGATCAAAGTTCCACGTTTGAAATTTTAGAATTAATACATACTGATCTTATGGGACCAATTGAGGTTGAAAGCTTAGGTAAAAAGAAATATTCATTTGTCTGTGTAGATGATTTTTCTAGGTATACTTGGGTGCTCTATTTAAAAGAAAAATCAGAAGCACTCGAAGTATTTAAAGTATGGTATAAAAAGGTGAAAAACTTGTATGGGAAGAAAGTTATCAAAATTAAGTCTGATCATGGAACTGAATATGAGAACACATTGTTCTCAAAGTTTTGTGATTCCAAAGGAATCACCCATGATTTTTCAGCCCCTAAAACTCCTTAGCAAAATGGAGTTGCAGAAAGAAAAAATCGTACTTTACAAGAGATGGCCCGTGTAATGCTTAGTTCTAAGAACATCTCTAAACGATTTTGGGCTGAAGCTCTTAACACTGCATGTCATATAGGAAACAGAGTTTATCTTAGGGTTGGATCAACCATGACCCCTTATGAAATACTCCTCGGTAAAAAAACTACTCTCAAGTACTTTCATGTCTTTGGGTGCATATGCTATGTTCTAAATGATAGAGATTATCTATCTAAATTTGATTCCAAGAGTGACAAAGCTGTTTTTCTTGGATATTCCACAAATAGTCGTGCATATAGGGTTTACAACCTAAGAACTAAAGCGTTATGGAATCAATTAATGTTACATTTGATGATACTTCTTGATCTAAATATAAAATCTCTTGAAGATGATGTCTCGGATTGTATAGAGACAATGCGAGAAACTCGAGAATCAAAGCGAGACAGATGCGGCAAATGGACTGCAAGAAACAGATGCACGGTACTAATGCAAGCACATCATCACCTACATCCGAGCAAACAAAATGCAGTGCTGAATCAAGATTACGAATGTGAAGAAGAAAAGTTAGATAGAACTAAAGACATACCCGGCAGAGTGCAAAAGAATCACCCAATATCTCAAGTAGTGGGTGATGTAAACGAAAAAATTAGCACAAGGGAGAAGCCGAGGGTCAACTACCGTGAGTTGGCTGGGCTAAGCTGTGTTGAATCTCAAGTAAACAAGGTTAGTTCATGTTGCTTTGTTTCTAATATTGAACCAAAGAATGTTGTAGAAGCCATGAAAGATGATAATTGGATTATTGCCATGCAAGAAGAACTAAATCAATTTGAGAAAAATGAAGTATGGACTTTAGTTCCTAGGCCTATAGGGGGAAATGTAATAGGAACCAAGTGGATCTATAAGAACAAAACTGATGAAAATGGTCAAATTACCAGAAATAAAGCTAGGCTTGTAGCCCGAGGTTACACCCAGTAGAAGGAATAGATTTTGAAGAAACTTTTGCTCCTGTTGCTAGGATAGAATCAATTAGACTTTTACTTGCCATTGCTTGTTACTTGGACATCACTTTACATCAAATGGATGTTAAAAGTGCCTTCTTGAATGGTGTCCTAAATGAAGAAGCCTATGTTGAACAACCTAAGGGCTTCACTGATCCCCACTTTCTGATCATGTTTATAAGCTTAAAAAGGCCCTATATGGATTAAAACAAGCCCCTAGAGCTTGGTATGGGAGGCTAACTGAACATCTCATACAAATGGGATTTAAGAGAGGTGAGGTAGATAAAACCTTATTTATTTTACAAGAAAATGTAGGTATATTAGTAGCCCAAATTTATGTTGATGACATTGTATTTGGATCATCTTCCAAAGATATGTTAGACTACTTTGTCACAAGTATGACCACCACCATTGAAATGAGCATGGTTGGTGAATTAACCTACTTTCTAGGACTTCAAATAAAACAAAATAAGGAAGGAATTTTTATATCTCAAAGTAAATATGCCAAAAACTTGGTTAAAAAATTCTCTCTTGACAATGCCTCTCACTTTAAAACTCCTATGGGATCGTCCCAAAAGTTGTGCAAAGATGAAAATGGTGAGGATGTTGACCCCACCTTATATAGAAGCATGATTGAAAGCTTGTTGTACCTTTCAGCAAGTCGTCCAGACATCATGTTTAGTGTTTGCTTGTGTGCTAGATATCAAGCTTGCCCCAAATTATCCCACCTTAAAGCTGTAAAAAGAATTATTAGATATGTAGGTGGAACTATCAATTTAGGGCTAAGCTATACTCGAGAAACCAACACAAATCTGGTAGGGTTCAGTGACTCTGATTGGGCAGGCAACACTGATGATAGAAAAAGCACAACTGGAGGTTGCTTTTATCTTGGAAATAATTTAGTATCTTGGTATAGTAGAAAACAAAACTGTGTATCCCTTTCTACTGTCGAGTCAGAATATGTGGCTGTAGGGAGTTGTTGTTCTCAACTCCTTTGGATGAATCAGATGATTAAAGATTATGGTCTTAAAAGTAAAATCCTAACCGCATTTTTGTGATAATCTAAGTGCCATAGAAATATCAAAAAATCCTGTTCAACACTCTCGTACTAAACATATTGACATTAGACATCATTTTATTCGTGATCTTGTTGAGCAAAAAATTATTAGCATGGAATCAATTAGCACTGAAAAACAGTTGGCTGACATTTTCACCAAAGCCCTTGATTTTCAGAGATTTTCTACTCTAAGGAAATCTCTGAGTTTATGTGCAATATAATGATGTGATCCCCCGTGTGATCACATCATAACTAACACCTGTACTTTACAATTCTAACAAAAAAAATTAATAAAAAAAAAAAAATTTTTTTTGCATGATTTATCTCAGTGTGGTCACTTGTATTACATCCTTGTTGTGTTTCCTCTCTGAATTGTGAATCCTTCTTATATAGTAGTCAACAACTGTTGACTCTAACATTATCTTACTAGATGTCTCTTGGTGGGTGCAAAAATAAAAAAAAATGTTTGGAAACGGCTACTCCACTCATGGTATGAAGTCATTTCAATGTGATCAAAATGACTTCAAGAGAAAGTTTGAATCAAATTGATAAGATCATTCGAAAGAGGGCTATCCATGTGATTAAGAAGAGTGAAAGCTACCCATAAAATATTTTTCCACGAAAAAATTGTATGTGGAAGCATTCTAGAGGCCAAGCAAGACAAGATTCTGATTCATTGACTTTCTTAGAGGAAATGCGTACCTTGATGTAATCACATACTATGCCACACACATACTGAGATTTATCCTTCACATTTGTGCAAAGTATGCATAATTAGTTTGTAGATATTTTTTTCGTCTTCCTGGCCCTTGGTGAAAATCTCAATCAAATGCTTTTCTAAATCAAATTAATTTGTGTTAAATTAATTTTATGCTCAACGAAATTACCTAAAATTTTTTAATGTCCACATATTTAGGGGGAGTATAAGTCTGTGATTTTTTTTAATCTGTGGTATTTACTCTATCTAAATCTTTGATTTTTATCCTTATCTTCTATCTTTATCATCTTAATCTCCAAAGTAGTGAAGAAGTCTCAAAGAATGCCATGTATTCTAACCGGCCAAAGGGAATTAGGGTAGTTCAGTTCAATTTCAATTAAAACTCAATTAAGTGCCCTAAGTCTACTAGGAGTTAATGATGTGCTATCACATCAAATAAATACCCTCTCTCCCTTCTTAATAAACCCTCACCGGCATTAAGCAAACAAAACCCTTAGAAATTCCTATTCATTCGCCCTGTTTGTCTCTCTGATCATGGCGTCCCCGTCGAAGCCCCCTTCTCCAACTACCGACCGCTCGCCACCTCCATCTCCGGTGGCTCCAACCGATACCACGGTAGAACTGTTCGTCGACACCGAAGCTTCACCTGTGTCAATGTCGCTTCCCGGTGCTCAAGACAATGCCATAGATGCGACAATCCAGGGGATTTGAAGTCGGTAGGTGCAATGGTTGGGCTAGCTCGTGGCCCTAACTGGTCCTTGCGACAGAAGGCTTTTCTCCCAACATGGGGAATATACTCCTAAGGTACGCCCTAACATGGCCGAACCTGATTTTATTGAATATGATGATGAGGAGTTTGATCCTTACATTGATCTCAAAAGAAAGAGAGGAAAAGCAAAATCTAGTGGGTGCAGAAGCTCGTCGGGTAAACCTATGTCTCGAAGAGAAAGTATGAGTGTGGGTTAACAGTTTATTCAAGTGATTATGAAGAGGACTCGATGAAGAAGATGTTGAAGCATACCAAGTGGTGTCAAGAAGGTCTCAATCTGTAGAGGTTGAGGAGTTGAAAGAAGGCGAGGATATTATTGAGTACGTTAATCGGGATTTGGGAGATGTCTTTCCTCTTGTAACACTGAGGATCTACGAGCTAGAAGGATGGCCTTATCTCAATTGTCCCCGATCGTGCTGCCCCGGATGTTACCGCATCTCAAATCCCATCTCCTCTGCTAACTCCCCTCAAGCTAGATCTTCTCCGAGGAAATTGGTACTCGGGAGTTCATTCTGGAACGATGAAATTGAAGAAGGTGCGAGGATGAACATATTCCCCGCAAGCTCTTTTGGATTTGAGGAAAGGGAAGGGCAAAATGAGGCAAGCAAAGGTCAAGGCCGCTAGTTCTATATCTGCACAAGCGTCGACATTGGTTCGGACGATGATGAAGCCGAGGATGATACCTTTAAGCTTGGGAGAGATGAGCTAGAAACGAGAGAAAAGGGATCTTTGCTTTGCCGATGTAATCACATCTAGACCCTCACCTAGAAGGAGCTTGAGACTTTCTGGTCCCTCCAAAGCTGATATGCCTAAGCCAAGGCATACCCCAAGTCCTAAGTCCACTCCAAGGAAGGTAAGATCCCTCTCACCTGAAAAATTTATGTCTAAGTCTGTGAAAGAGAGGTTTGAGTTCTTTAGGAAAAAGGGTTTCTTGGTGGAAAGGGTTATTGACCATACCTTTGAGGATGTTGGTATGAAACGATATTTAGAGGAAAAAGGCCTGCTCTTTTCTGTGTCTTACCCAAACAACTATTATCCTTCTCTTGTAAGTGAGTTTTATGCGGGTTTAGTTCAGGCTATTCAAGACCCTAGAGATGTTGGGTTTGAAAAGGTCAAAGTTCGTGGCACTCTCATTAATTTTTCTCCTGCCTTGATTAACATCTTTCTTCATGCTCCCAGTCCTCACATCCTTCCTCCTATGGCTCATAAGGATGAAATTGCCAATACCATAACAAATGGCCTTGATCCTTCGTGGCACTCTCAGTTCAAGTGCACAATGCTTACTTCTTTGTGTAGCTTTTTGTTTAAAATTTCTACTTTTAATTGGAAGCCCTCCTCAAATAAAAACATTGTCACTGTGTCACATGCTGATTTGATTCATAGGATATTCACTGGTCAAGTTTTTAATCTTGGTGAAGTGATATTTGGGAGTATAGTACAGTTCGCAGAAAAGGAGGTGCCATCTGATCTTACTTTTCCTTGTTTAATAAGCTGGTACGTGTGTGAGGCAAGGGGTTGAAATATTACGTTACGATCGTATTTGTGAAAAGATTGAACCATTTGGCATTCAACTTTGTGTTAGAGTGCACTAGACGCCTTTGTAGACTTGCCTGTTGCTTTCCCTGATGACCCAGTTATCGATGCACAAGATGGTGATGAAGATGAGCACGCTGATGCTAGTGAAGATGAGCCTACATCTCCACTCTCACAAGATGATCAAGTTCAAATGGTGACTGATGAAATTAAGTTTTTGGAGAAAACAATGCTTCTCTATAGGGTGCAATTCAAGGAAATGGCCACGAGAAGGAACAAGATGCTAGCTTATCGTGAACGTCTTTCTGGTCAAAAAGGGGGAGCAAGCTCAAGCAATATTTTCAGAGATATAAGTTCTGATTTCAGGTGGGAACTTCTAGCGAAAACACAAGCAGAAGTAGAAGGAAGACAAGGGCAAGGCTGGGATCGTGGCTTCAATGATGATTGAAGTTTTTAAATTTATCGTATGGTTATGTTTTAAAAACAGTTTTTAATTTCTTGCTTTTTAGGAACAATGGTGTTTTTTGCTTTGCTTGGTTTAGTTTGTTTTGGACACATTTTGGACATGGTGCTTTATGGTTTGTTTTTTGCTAGTATTTAGGGGGAGCATTCGAGCTCTCCATTTCGTATCTTGGGTTTATGAATTTTTACCTTATTTAATTATGGTTTATATATATTGTGCTTGAGATTTATTTTTGAACAGAAAGCAACAAAACAGGGGGAGATTGAAAGTGTGGTAGCATCACACTTAGCCAAGTCAAAAGGTTGACTTAATTATGTTTTGTTACTTTCTTTTATATTTTAATTATGTAAATATTTTTATTTATGTTCACTAACCTATTAACCGAAAATCTACTTGTGTTTAGTATTGTTTGGTTGTTTTATAGGACTCTCAAGGATAAGGATTAGAGATAGAGGAGATTGAGGATCAAGCTCTTCTTCAATGATTATCCTTACCCATTGACCGTGTTCTACTTGGCTATAAATACAAGACCCAAAGTCAGTTTATACACACGGAAAAATACACTCTGAAAGGCTGAAGAAATATAGACTTGAGAGGAGTGTTTTTGTGAGAGAGTTCTCTTTGATTATTTTGTTATTCTCTTATTGTAATCGTTTTCAACATTGTTTTTAATAAGAGAAGTTTATTGTCTACAACATATTGCTGTAGATAAGTGTTAATTCGTTGTCCATTTCTTTTCTGTTTTAATATTCCGCTGCATTTCACTGTTGTGCTAGTGCTGGTGCGATAGCATCAGGACTCACATCAGTCCTCTGTGCACTTCCTAGCCGCTCCATTTCTTTCAGTTTTGATAATTAAAGGCGCTTTGAGGGGCATTTTAATCTTTTCACGACATGATAAAATTGCAATTAAAAAGGGCAAAAGGCCTTGGCCTTGGCCGGCCTTGACCTGCCTTGGCGTTGGCCGTGGCTCGGCCTTGGCCGGCCTTGGCCTTGGGCGTTGCCTGTAGGGGAGTTTATCCCACATTGATTTGAAACAAAAAAAAAATTCCTCCTGCCCTATATATACATGAAGCTGGCCATGGCAATGTCAATTTGGCCGGCCGTGGCCCTTGCATATGGCCTTGGCCTCGAATTGGATCGGGGCTCGGATCGGGTAATGTTGGGTCGGATTCGGGTTTGGCCCTTAAGTATTCGGGTCGGATTCAGATAAAGCAATTGTTAAAATTTTCGTTAAAAGGACTAATTTGAAAAAAAAAAAGGCCTTTAGTTAAATCTTTATCCGGATAAACCAAAATTTGTTAATTATTTTCTCTTTAAGTGGAGACTTATTTTGTTAGATTTGAAAAAAAAAATATCTTTTGTATAAATATTAATTTATTAATTATCCTTTACTAATTTTGCAAATTTTTTTTTTAAGTAATGAAGTCTGAATTATTTTTTTTATTATAAATCATAATAAAAAAAATTCTATTTTTTTAATTTATTATTTTTTTATTTCATTTTTTCACCTAAATTCATAATTTTTTTCTCTTTAAATAGATACTTCTTTCATTTGATTTGTACAAAGAAAAATAATCCCCTATTTTAAATATAAATTTGTTAATTATCCTTTCCTATTTTTTTAATTTCTTTTCATTTAAAATTACTTAAGTGTGAAGTAAATATTTTAATTATAAATGATATTAATAATAATAATAATTATATACTAAAAAATTGAATCTATAAATATATAATAACAAGGTTTTGGTAATTTAAGGGGGAATGAGGGGCATTTCCGTCTTTTCACAATGTGGCAACTTTGCAATTAAAAAGGCCAAAAGGCCTTGGCCTTGGCCGGCCTTGGCCTGCCTTGGCCTTGGCCCTTGGCCTTGCATTTATCCCACATTGATTACAAAAAAAAAAGAAAATGGCCTTTGTTGTGTATATATTGACTCAAAGCCCCTCTTTCCTCTCATTAGGCCTTGGCCCTTGGCCGGCCTCGGCCCTTTGGCCGCCTTGGCCCTTGGCCTTTCTTGCCCATGGACCGCCTTGGACCTTGCCCCTCATTAGGTCGTGGCTCGGCCTTGGCCTTGGCCTTGGCCGTGGCTCCGCCTTGGCCGGCCTTCCTTAGCCTTTGTCGTGCCCTTGAGGAGTTTATCCCACATTGAATAAAAACCAAACTAAAATTTTATCCCTTCCCTATATAATGCTCAAGTTGGCCAAGGCTTAGTAATTTCGGCCGGCCGTGGCCCTTGCCCAAGGCCTTGGCCCTTGCCCGTGGCCTTGGCCTATGCCCTCGCCCTTGGCCTCGGATCGGGCCTCGGATCAAGTAATTTTGGATCGGATTCGGTGCCCTTAAGTCTCGGATCAAGTAATTTTGGATCGGATTCGGATATTGCCCTTAAATATTCGGGTCGGATTCAGATATTTCAAAATAAAAAATTTAAATGTGTCAAAATATTTCATTAATTTATATATATATCCAAAAAATATTCTCACTTACTTTTATTATTTTAAAAAAAAATAAATTATTTTTTATACAAATAAAAAATATAAATATTATGATATCATTTATTTCAAAAAAAAAAAAAAATAGAAATTGAACTTGGGCCTTGGCTCGGCCGTGGCCTTGCCTTGGATGGTCGTGGCCTTTCTTTGGCTCGGCATTGGCTGGCCATGGCCTTCACCATGTGGCATTGAGAGTTATCCTACATCGAAATGAAATGAAGGGAAAGTAATCAAAGGCTTGTGGCTCGCCCTTGGCCTTGCTTTGGCTCGGCCTTGATCGACCATGTCCTTGGCCGTGTGGCCTTGCCACCTCCCTTGGGATGTTATCCCACATTGAAAGAAAACCAAAACAACCAAAGGCTATTGCTATATAAGGGGCTGATGATGAGCAACTTATACCATACCTGGCTTTGACATTTGGCATGGCGGCCATTGCCGTGGCCTTGGCATTTGCCTTGGCTTTGACTAAGAATTTTTTCTAAAAATAGTTAAAAGAAATTGTTAAAAATTCCTTTAAAAGGACTAATTAGAGGAAAAAAAATTGCTTTAATTTTGCAATTTTTTTTTTTAAAGTAATGAAGTTTGAATAATTTTTTTTATTATAAATCATAGTAAAAAAATTCTATTTTTTTTAATTTATTATTTTTTTATTTCATTTTTTCACCTAAATTCATAATTTTTTTCTCTTAAAATAGATACTTCTTTCATTTGATTTGTACAAAGAAAAATAATCCCCTATTTTAAATATAAATTTGTTAATTATCCTTTCCTATTTTTTTAATTTCTTTTCATTTAAAATTACTTAAGTGTGAAGTACATATTTTAATTATAAATGATATTAATAATAATAATTATTATATACTAAAAAATTGAATCTATAAATATATAATAACAAGGTTTTGGTAATTTAAGGGGGAATGAGGGGCATTTCCGTCTTTTCACAATGTGGCAACTTTGCAATTAAAAAGGCCAAAAGGCCTTGGCCTTGGCCGGCCTTGGCCCTTGGCCTTGCATTTATCCCACATTGATTACAAAAAAAAAGAAAATGGCCTTTGTTGTGTATATATTGACTCAAAGCCCCTCTTTCCTCTCATTAGGCCTTGGCCCTTGGCCGGCCTTGGCCCTTTGGCCGCCTTGGCCCTTGGCCTTTCTTGCCCATGGACCGCCTTGGACCTTGCCCCTCGTTAGGCCGTGGCTCGGCCTTGGCCGTGGCTCCGCCTTGGCCGGCCTTAGCCTTTGTCGTGCCATTGAGGAGTTTATCCCACATTGAATAAAAACCAAACTAAAATTTTATTCCTTCCCTATATAATTCTCAAGTTGGCCAAGGCTTAGTAATTTCGGCCGGCCGTGGCCCTTGCCCAAGGCCTTGGCCCTTGCTCGTGGCCTTGGCCTATGCCCTCGCCCTTGGCCTCGGATCGGGCCTCGGATCAAGTAATTTTGGATCGGATTCGAATATTGCCCTTAAGTATTCGGGTCGGATTCAGATATTTCAAAATAAAAATTTTAAATGTGTCAAAATATTTCATTAATTTATATATATATCCAAAAAATATTCTCACTTACTTTTATTATTTTTAAAAAAAATAAATTATTTTTTATACAAATAAAAAATATAAATATTATGATATCATTTATTTCAAAAAAAAAAATAAATAGAAATTGAACTTGGGCCTTGGCTCGGCCGTGGCCTTGCCTTGGATGGCCGTGGCCTTTCTTTGGCTCGGCATTGGCTGGCCATGGCCTTCACCATGTGGCATTGGGAGTTATCCTACATCGAAATGAAATGAAGGGAAAGTAATCAAAGGCTTGTGGCTAGCCCTTGGCCTTGCTTTGGCTCGGCCTTGGTCGACCATGTCCTTGGCCGTGTGGCCTTGCCACCTCCCTTGGGATGTTATCCCACATTCAAAAGAAAACCAAAAAAACCAAAGGCTATTGCTATATAAGGGGTTGATGATGAGCAACTTATACCATACCTGGCTTTGACATTTGGCATGACGGCCATTGCCGTGGCCTTGGCATTTGCCTTGGCTTTGACTAAGGATTTTTTTTAAAATAGTTAAAAGAAATTGTTAAAAATTCCTTTAAAAGGACTAATTAGAGGAAAAAAAATTGCTTTAGTTAACCGTTTTTACCGGATAAACCGAAATTTGTTACATATTTTCTATTTAAATTGAGACTTCTTTCATTTGATTTGGAAAAAGGGATAAAAATCTTTTGCACCCCCCTCATTTAATTAATATAAAATAAAATAAAGTTTACTCTCTTCATTTTCCACCACTCAATATATTCAACCAACACTACTATTTATCCCCCTCATTCCCTCTCTTCATTTTCTATCACACATTTTTCTTTATTTTATTCTTTTTTCTTAGTTATTGTGCCCACCTCTTGGGTGTCAAGTGAGGTGGGACGGGGGGAGTATTTTTTATACAGAATAAAAAATATAAATATTAAGATATTATTTATTTGAAAAAAAAAAATTAAAATTGGACTTGGACTTGGGCCTTGGCTCGGCCGTGGCTCGGCCGTGGCCTTGCCTTGGGTGGCCGTGGCCTTGCTTTGGCTCGCCCTTGGCCGGGCATGGCCTTGGCCATGTGGCCTTGGGAGTTATCCCACATTAAAAAATAATCCAAAGAAAATGGGTTGCCTAGGTATATAATGGCTCATTATATACCAAGGCCATTTTGCATTTTTTTTTTTTTCAATGTGGGAAATCATGCTTGGCCGTGGCCCTTGGCCTTGGCCTTGGCCTTGGTTTTATCCCACATGAAAAAAATACAAAAGTTTTAGGCTTGTCTTGGTTATATAATGAGGCTTAAGCCAAGGGGATTAGTTATTGATATTGGCTGGCTTGGACATTGGTCGGCCATGGCTTAGGCCTTGACTTAGGATTATTTTTCATATAATAAATAATTTCAAATAATTTCATATAATAATTAATTTCAAATAATTTTCACTAAAAATAAATTGAAAAATTAGTAAAGGATAATTAACAAATTTATATTTAAAAAAGATGAATTTTTTTATTTGTACAAATGAAATGAGAAAGAATACAAAATAAAATAAAAGTGATGGGGTATAGGATGATGAGTTGAAATCTATCTATATATAATATCAAGATTGGGTATATATTGACTCAAAGCCATTGTTTCCTCTCATTAGGCCGTGGCCTAGCCTTGGCCCTTGGCCGGCCTTCGCCCTTTGGCCGCCTTGGCCCTTGGCCATGGACCGTCTTGGCCCTTGCTTTTCCTTTGGACTTTGTATTGGCCCGTAGCCCCGATGATTTCGACAAAGGAAAAAATTCTCTTTTTTAAATATAAATTCGTTAATTATCCTTTACTAATTTAATCGAAAAAAAAAAAGGCCTTGGTCGTGGCCCTTGGCCTTGGCTTGGCCAGCCTTAGCCTTGGCCTTGGCCTTGGCCTTTATCAATTATCCCACATGGAAAAATAATCAAAAGAAAATGGGTTGCCTTGGTATATAATGGCTCATTATATACCAATGCCATTTTGCATTCTTTTTTCTTCAATGTGGGAAATCATGCTTGGCCTTGGCCCTTGGCCGTGGCCCTTGCCCTTGGCCCGTGGCCTTGGCCTTGGTTTTATCCCACATGGAAAAAATACAAAAGTTTTAGGCTTGTCTTGGTTATATAATGAGGCTTAAGCCAAGGGGATCACGCATTGATATTGGCTGGCTTGGCCATTGGCCGGCCATGGCTTTGGCCTTGACTTAGGATTATTTTTTATATAATATAATAATTAATTTCAAATAATTTCATTTAATAAATAATTTCAAATAATAAATAATTTCAAATAGTTTTCACTAAAAAAGTGAAAAATTAGTAAAGAATAATTAACAAATTTATATTTATAAATGATGAATTTTTTTATTTGTACATATGAAATGAAAAAGAATACAAAATAAAATAAAAGTGATTATGAATGATAAAGATAATAATATTATTTTCACTAATTATAAAAATAACTTCTTTCGTATTTCATAAACATGTTCGTGTGGTTTATTTAAATTTTTTAAATCATAAAATACTACAGAATTGTATATAGAAAAATGCATAATTCTTATAATTTTTGTTTTATTTCTATTTCATTGTTTTCTAATTTTTATGTACTGACAATGTAGTTTTTAAGAAAGTATTCCATAATGTATAAACAAATTGAGTTCTTGGTTTATTTTAGTTCAATTTTTGTCTTTTGAATATACAGTAAGGCCCCGTGCATCGGACGGGAGTCAATCTAGTTATATTAAAAGCAAAAAAGTGGTCAAAATAGAAATTTGAAGTCCAAAAATATTACTATTAAGGGGCTAAAATGAAAATTGATTCAACACATGATTTTAACAAAAGATTTTGACAAATGATTTTGGAACATGAGTGGATAGAAAGTGAAAAATGATCTACTATACTACACACGCTCTTTGAAAACTTTTAAAAATGTGCATTTTTTTTTCATTAATTAATCAAAATTAGGTATCTAGACTAGGTTGCAATATTTGAATGTTTTTTAATTATTTTTTAAAAAAATAATTATTTAATGAGCTTTAAAAAAAAAAATTTTTTTTTTTTGGGGGGGGGTGGGTAGGCAGGGGATGGGTGGGCGGTTACAAAAAAAATAAAAATTGGGGGGTAGGCAGGGGGTGGCCCGAGCTGAGTGGGCGGTTACAAAAAAAAATAAAAAATAAAAATAAAAAAAATTGGGGGGTGGGGAGGCGGGGGTGGGTGGGGGTGGGGGTGGGTGTGGGGTGGGCGGTTACAAAAAAAATGGGGGTGGGGTGGGGGGGGTAACGCAGGTGGGGGGCCGGGGGTGGGGGTAGGGATATTTTTTTTATTTTTTTTTATGGGCCAAGGACTCTAAGACCCATGACTCATATCAATATCCCACCAAAACCCATTTGAAATTAAAATTCCATCAAAACTCGCGTCACTCCTATAGCATCCCGTCAGGTCTTATAGCATGTGGTATAGGACCTTTTTTTTTTTGCACTTTTTTCGCTTTTTAAAAAAAATTAAATAAAAATCATATTTTTAGTTTTATATCCTAAAGGTATAAGACTAAAAATACTCTTATAGCTAAGTATGAGAGTATTTTTTTCATCATTTTTCATATTTTTCTTAAAAATATAATACAATTTGGTCTTATATCATTGGTATAAGGCTAAAAAAAAGTCCTATACCATTGATATATAAGACTGAAAAAAAAAAGTCTTTGATATAGGACTAAACAAATAATAAAAAGAAAAAATTACTAAGGAATAAAGTCCTATATCATATGGTATAAGACTGAAAAAAGGTCCTATACCATATAGTGTAGGACTGTCGACGGGTTTTTGAGGAATTTTAATTTCGACTTTCGAGGTTTAAGGAAATTTTGATCTCAGTTGGATTTTGATGGGATTTGATTTGGACTGTGTGGGTAAGGAGGAATTAATCCTTTTATTAATTATTATTATTATGTTGTACCTTGTGAAATATAAATTGTACATGAGGGGCACCATTTTTCGGAAAATGTTTTACTTAGGACAAGGTCAGTAAGTCGTTTTACTTAGGAAGGACGTAAAATGTTTTCCGGAAAACGTTTTCTCCATTTTTCAGAAAACAACCAAACAGCGAAAAACGAGTTATTTTTCGAAAAATATTTTCCGAGGGCTAACCAAACGGTGTAAAATGAGTTATTTTTCGAAAAACGTTTTCCAAAAAATGTTTTACCGCGAAACAAACGGAGAGTTCATTCGACACTACTCTCTCTCTCTCAAGTTGCAACTAACTCCGTCGTCACTTCACAACTCTCCGGCAGTAACAATCCGTACATTTATCCGTCTTCTTCCTGTTGGGATAGAGACCAAACCGGGAGATTTCTCAGAGTTGTATGAGGCGGGCGCCTGGGGGAGGCGAGGCGAGCGCCTCGCGTGCAGTCAATTTGACGTTGGCGATGCTTGTTTTGAGGCGGCCGCATCACTCCAGCTCTGGCGGGCGCATCAAGCTCCTAAGGAAGGCGTTAATTTGGAACAAATCCAGGCGGCCGCATGATTTACCTTGAGGCGGGCGCCTCAAGGCCTGACCGTGGGATTTGTTTGACGGGCCTTTTCTTTCCTGGGCTTAAGCTAGGGTTTGGTTATTTATTTCGGGGCACATATAAAAGCAATGTTCCGCCCCTAAACTCATTGTAACACATATTTTACATACATAGTGCAAGATCCTGGCTTGGTAGTGCCCCCAGACGTAGCCAATCAAATTGGTGAACTGGGTAAACAATTTCTCTTGTCTTTTCTGTGCTTTTGATTTTCTTTTGCTTTGTTTGTGTGCGATTATTATTCTTGTGGTTTGCTTGGTTTGTGGAGGGCTATATTCACAACAACTGGTATCAGAGCTCTTGGTTTAGGATCAAGGGAGTTGTTCCAAGCAATCAAGAATGGGCAAGGACAAACAGGCGGTTGAGAAATTCGATGGGTCTGACTACGGATATTGGAGGATGCAGATTGAGGATCTCTTGTACAACAAGGATCTCTACAAGCCTCTGAAGGGTGTCAAACCGGAAGATGTAAGTCAGGAGGAATGGGAACTCATGGATCGGAAAGCCCTAGGGGTGGTTAGATCTACTTTGTCAAAGTGGATTGCGAAGACTACCAGGAAGGCGACAACCACCAAGGAGCTATTGGATTATCTTACTGAGAGATTTGAAACTCCGTCTGCTGCAAATAAGGTTGATTTGATACGTAAGATGGGTAGTCTCAAGATGCAAGAGGGAGGATCCTTGGCTAAGCACATCGATGAGTTTATGGATGTCATAGATTCATTGACAGCGGTGGAGATCAAGTTCGATGATGAGGTTCATGCATGCTTGTTGCTAGCTTCTTTTCTTGAAGCAAGTTGGAGCGGAACGGTGGCAAATCAACGCTTCAGCAGGTAAGAAAAAATTGAAATATGATGATGTTAAAGACTTTCTTTTAGGTGAGGAAAATCGCATGAAGAAGTTGGGGACATCAAGTACTTCGGGAGCGGCTTTAGCTACTACTAGTAGGGGGAAGCCGGGTACTAGCAAACAAGGGAGAACCGAATCTAGGGAGAACGGAGTGAGTGGAAAGGGCAAAGCTGATGAGACCAAGGACAAACCGAAGGTTGCGAAGGGATCTGTTCAGTGCTATTATTGTAAGGAATTGGGACACTTCAAGAGGGATTGTCCAAATCGTAAGGGCAATCAGGTGAATGTGGCAGTCGAAGGTGATGATGTACTGGTTCTGAGTGTTAGTAGTGCACTAGAATCATGGGTGCTGGATTCGGGGGCATCATTCCACTCTTGCGGGCACAAGGAAGAGATGGAGAACTACACTTCCGGTGATTTCGGGAAGGTCTATCTGGCGGATGGCGAGCCTTTGGAAATCAAGGGGAAGGGGGATGTCAGAATAGGAGCATCAGACGGGAAGGTCTTACATCTGAACGGGGTCAGACACATTCCGGGTTTGAAAAAGAACCTACTTTCAGTTGGGCAGTTGGACGACGAAGGTTACAAGGTGACATTCGGCTGCAGAAACTGGGTTATTACCAAGGAGGATTGTGAGATCGCTCGGGGTAATAAGGAGGGGACTTTGTATTTGGCGACGAATAACACCAAGGACAAGATTGCGGTGGCAGCAGCCAAGGGTGATACGGATTTGTAGCAGCTGTCGATTGGGTCGCATGAGTGAGACAGGGATGAAGGTGCTTTGTTCAAAAGGTCTACTACCGGGTTTGAAGGCGATCAGCGTGGGGATCTCTGCGATGATTGTATGTTTGGCAAACAAGGGAGGAATAATTTCTCGAGGACAGGTAGGGGATTGAGGGAAGCAAAGTTGGAATTGGTTCATACGGATTTGTGGGGGCCATCTCCGGTTACATCTCTGGGTGGTGCGTCATATTACATGACTTTCATTGATGATTCTACAAGGAAGGTTTGGGTCTATTTCTTGAAGGGGAAAGATGAGGCTTTCGAGGTGTTCAAGAAGTGGAGGGCCTTGGTGGAGAATCAGACGGGACTTAAGCTTAAGTGCTTAAGGTCAGACAATGGTGGGGAGTATGAGCTTGGTGAGTTTAGGGAATATTGTGCTGCGAATGGGATTCGTATGGAGAAGACTCCAAAGCGGACACCACAACTCAACGGGGTAGCAGAGAGGATGAACAGAACATTGAATGAGCGGGCTAGAAGTATGAGATTGAAGTGTGGACTTCCGAAGACGTTCTGGGCATATGCAGTTGACACGGCAGCTTTCTTGATCAATCGGGGACCATCGGTACCATTGGGGAATGGAATTCCAGAGGAAGCGTGGAGTGGCAAGCAGGTAAATCTGTCCTTTCTTCGCGTATTTGGCTGCGTTTCTTATGTTCATGTTGATTCTGCTGAGAGAACTAAATTAGATGCTAAATCTGTTAAGTGTACATTTATTGGGTATGGCGGGGATGACTTCGGGTACAAGTTTTGGGATGACCAAAATCATAGAGTTATTCGTAGTCGAGATGTGGTATTCAATGAACAGGTTTTGTACAAGGACAGAAAGGGGGCATCTGATGACACTAGTTCGGAACCGGATATTGTAGAGGTGGATATTCCTAACTCGGGTGGGAGCAGAACGGTTCATGATGACCATGGTCAGGAGGTCACTGAAGATGAACCACGTACTCCGGAACCGGATATTCCGCTGCGTAGATCCAGCAGATTGCGTGGATCGCCTGACAGGTATACTCCATCCAATTATTATTTGCTGTTGACAGATAATGGGGAACCGGAATGTTATGCGGAGGCTGTTCGTAGTACACTTTGTAACAAGTGGAAAGCTGCGATGGATGATGAGATGGACTCATTGAAGGCCAACAAAACTTGGGAGTTGACTAAACTACCTAAGGGGAAGAAGGCACTGCATAATAAGTGGGTTTACAGGATCAAGGAGGAAGCAGACGGTAGCAAGCGTTACAAGGCAAGACTGGTTGTAAAAGGGTTTCAGCAGAAGTACGGTATTGACTACACCGAGGTATTCACTCCGGTTGTGAAGATGACCACTATCAGAATGGTTCTGGGGATAGTAGTGGCGGACAACTTATTGCTTGAACAGATGGATGTGAAGACTGCTTTTCTTCATGGGGACTTGGAGGAAGAGATCTACATGGTACAGCCAGAGGGTTACTTGTCTAAGGGTAGCGAGGAGCTAGTTTGCAGATTGACTAAGAGCTTGTATGGCCTTAAACAAGCTCCTAGGCAGTGGTACAAGAAATTTGATGGATTCATGCACGACATTGATTTTATCAGATGTGAGGCGGATCATTGTTGCTACTTCAAGAACACGGACAATGTGTATATTATCTTGCTGTTATATGTGGACGACATGTTGATAGCGGGCTCTAGCAGTAGAGAGGTAAAACGGGTTGAAGACTCGGTTGTCGAACGGTTCGAGATGAAGGATTTGGGAGAGGCAAGGAAAATCTTGGGCATGCGGATTGATCGGGATAGGGAGTCGGGCAAGTTGGTTCTTTCACAAGCAGAATATGTTGAGAAGGTCTTAGCAAGGTTTTGTATGGAAGAGGCGAAGCCAACAGGGACGCCATTGGGTTTGCATTTCAAGCTATCCGAGAGAGACTCGCCTAGGGACAAGGAAGAGCGTGACAAGATGGAGAGAACTCCATATGCTTCAGCTGTGGGGAGTCTCATGTATGCTATGGTGTGTACAAGGCCGGACATTGCACATGCGGTGGGAGTAGTCAGCCGGTTCATGGGCAATCCAGGAAAGCAACATTGGGAAGCGGTTAAGTGGATCCTACGTTATTTGAAGGGTACTGCTGGTAAGGCTCTGTGTTTCTCGAGCAAGGAAGTGGTGTTAGCGGGTTATGTTGATGCGGACTTGGCATCAAGTGATCTTGATAAGAGGAGAAGTACTACGGGTTATGTGTTTACATTGGGTGGTACAAAGAATCTCCTGGGCTTCTAAGTTACAAAAGATCGTGGCTCAGTCGACCGCAGAAGCGAGAATATGTGCAGCCGATGTGAAGTTTGAGTAAAGAGATGGTTTGGCTGCAGAACTTCTTGGTGAACTTGGGAAGACGCGAAGTGGTAATATTCTCTACAAGGACAGCCGAGTGCAATTCACTTGGCAAAGAATCCGGCGTTTCATTCGAGGACGAAGCATATTGAACTGAGGTTTCACTACATCAGACATCTCTTGGAGGAGAAGATTTTGTGGCTTGAGAAGATATTGGGATCGGAGAACCCGGCTGACATGTTGACAAAGGTTGTGAACCTTGAGAAGTTGAAGTTGTGCAAAGCTTCAATTGGGCTTGAAGAATGAGAGAGGAGGATGGCACTACCATGATCGAGGTGAGCACTAGGAAGACACCAAGGGTGAGTTGAAGACAGATACGGGGCTTATATGTATGGTTGATCTCTAGGTGGGAGATTGTTGGGATAGAGACCAAACTGGGAGATTTCTCAGAGTTGTATGAGGCGGGCGCCTGGGGGAGGCGAGGCGAGCGCCTCGCGTGCAGTCAATTTGACGTTGGCGATGCTTGTTTTGAGGCGGCCGCATCACTCCAGCTCTGGCGGGCGCATCAAGCTCCGAAGGAAGGCGTTAATTTGGAACAAATCCAGGCGGCCGCATGATTTACCTTGAGGCGGGCGCCTCAAGGCCTGACCGTGGGATTTGTTTGACGGGCCTTTTCTTTCCTGGGCTTAAGCTAGGGTTTGGTTATTTATTTCGGGGCACATATAAAAGCAATGTTTCGCCCCTAAACTCATTGTAACACATATTTTACATACATAAGTGCAAGATCCTGGCCAGAATGCTTCTGCAGACGTAGCCAATCAAATTGGTGAACTGGGTAAACAATTTCTCTTGTCTTTTCTGTGCTTTTGATTTTCTTTTTGCTTTGTTTGTGTGCGATTATTATTTTTGTGGTTTGCTTGGTTTGGTTTGTGGAGGGCTATATTCACAACACTTCCCTCTGCCGTCGGTCACCTCCACCCACCATTTTTCCCGGTATGAATATCTTTCTCCTTTTCTTCTAAAGCGTGTATCAATCCGTACTACTGTTTGGAATTATCAGCAACAAGTCTCTCTGCTGCTGGATTTCTTTGCAACTATGTTTATGTGTATTCTGATTAGGGTTACTCAATTGAACCATGTCATGTTCACTCGGTTGTAAATAATTTATACTAAAAAATATGTATAATCATCTTAACTATTTATTTGATCCCCAATTCATTGAATTTTTCATTCTTTTCTGGTTATTGGTTGATTAGTGTAGGCCTGGATCCCGATACTCAATTCTGCATTATTGGGGGATGTTATGATGGATTTATTGCTAGTGGCAGTGAGAGTCTGTAATTTTTCTAGAATGATACTAATTGGGTGTGTGTGTGTGTGTGTGTGTGTGTGTGTGTGTGTGTGTGTGTGTGTGTGTGTGAGAGAGAGAGAGAGAGAGATATTTTACTTTACAAAAGGCAGGCCGGTGCACAAAGCACTGCTTCCAGGACTAGAACACGTGGCCTCAAGGTCACACAACAACAACTCAATCAGTTCCTTGACCTCAAGATCACACGGCAACACCTCAACCAGTACGCCAAGGCTCCCCTTTAGAGAGAGATTTTACTCCAGCAACTAATTTTGTTGGGAAAATAAAGTAGGTTGAAGCAATTATCTCACATCGGAAATTAACAAGCTATGTCTTCAATATATAAAGATCCTGGGCTACTCCTCTCTTTGTTAATTGGTTTTGAGTTGGAACCCCGGGCTTTATCAGTTGTTCTCATAGAAATATGAGGAAGTCTCCTTGGGGAAACAAAGGGTGTCTTGGTCCTCACTCTTGGAATGTTCAAAAACCATTGAGTGGTTAGTTGTGGCAGACATGCTCTATAAATGGATGTGGAGAGCAGCTTGATGCTAGTACACGTAGCAAGAGGTGTGTGTAGTGTAGAGAAAATTTGCAAGAAGAGTGCAAGTGTATGTCTCTTGTGAGAGACTAGTAAGAGTAGAAGTGTTTATCATTCCTTGTAATCTTTAAGTCAATTAAAAGTTCTTGGTCAACATGCTTCTCCTTTTTGTTTGTAGGGCTTCATGAGTCCCGATAGGTAAGAGCGTTCTTGGATAAATGCTTACTGTTTGGTTCTTCTCTTGTTTCACCACATTGAAGAGAGGTGTCGTAAGTACCATAAATTGACTCGGGAAGAAAAAAGAATAGTGCCCACACATTTTGAATATTATTGGATTGATCATGATAAACTATCTTTCTTTCCATCTCTATTTTGTTGATATTATGTTTACATCAACAGTTTTTGTAACAGGGTGTTGCATATTCTTGGTTGTGCTCAAGGATAATGAAGAATTCATCAATTTTGGATATTGAAGACAATGGAGTAGACAATGTAGAAGAGAACGGTGTGAAAGTAAAGGAGCTCGGGGATCGTGCTGATGAATTATTTCTCAAGGTTGATAAGGTGGGTTTGTTCAAATGAATAAGGTTTTCCTACAACATACGAGTATTATTTCTTATCTTTGTCCTTGGTTTAGGTTTTGTATATCTATTGTTGATCATTTTTATCAAGCTACTGATGGTCTCGGTGTATGTTGTCATCTGTGAAATCATGTGCTTGTGAATTGCAATTATACTACCACTCACGAAATGCCGCAAGTGAATTTCGCAAACAAACATCAGGATGAAGGTTTCAAGGGTTGAAACAAGATTAAAAGTTATCGGGTAGACAGGAAAAGGAAGGGGCTAGAGCTTATAGTGTCCAAATAGCAGCTTCTGTGAGTGCTTTCAGAAATGGCTAGTAAACAGACCGCATGACTACTACTATTGGCGACAGTTACAGTTGAATTTAATTTAAGCCTTCCTGATTACCTGCTTTAACTCTGTAATTAATTCATTAAACTGAACCAAAATGCGGATGAAAGATGAAGAGAGAGCAAATAGAATATATTTGTGACTGAGAAATAAATAAAGTAAATCTAAAGTACGTCCCACACAGGGGTAGCACTTTTTTTTATCCCACATCTATTTTATATGGTTGTGGTCCGTAGAGATGCTCATTGTAAAAAGTATTTCTTGTAGAATAAGGAGGATTTCGGTGCATTTATAGATCAATTCAGACTGGATATCGTTGTGTCTTACGGGCATTTATTTGGATCCAAAAGCCATTATATGTAGATTTTCTTTTAGTAGTAGCATGTATCTCCATTGCTTTAATGCTGGTTATCTTATGTTGGCCCCGGAACTGTCAAATTCCATTGACTGGGCATTGTTGATTATTAAGTCTTACATGTTTGTATGCAGCTTGAGCAAAGAGTGGATACGGTCGAGCAGTTTTTCTTGACCTCAAATAAGCAACCAAATGCTTCCAGAAGTATCTCTCTAGTGAAGAATAAAGAGAAGATGAAGCATATTCCAGGCTTAAAGAAGCAGCAACAAGATGCATCACATAAAGAAGCAGCTGCTGCTAAGAGAATGCAGGATCTTATGCGCCAATTCGGCTCTATACTGCGTCAGGTAACCAACCCATACCTTGCAAGTTCTTTTGGATGTTTTTATAAGGTATACTTGAATCCTTAAAACTGATTATATAACACTCACTTTGGTATTTCTTATGTAGACTTTATTCTCATTTGTAATTTAGATGATAGACTATTCAAATATTGATTCCGTCTTTTCAATTTCACACTAAACTTTTTGCTAAAATAGTGCAATAATTGGAGTCAATGTTTTCTGTAACAATGGCATAGTTGTGAATAAGAATCTTATGAGCTCTGTTTGCAATTTAATTTCTTACATACCAACTAGAGCTCTGCGACAGCATCAATAACAATTGATTATATTTTCTAAAATACGAGAATCTGTTGTATGGGACACAATTATTTCTGCTTCCTTATGTTAGGAGAATGTAACATTGATTGCATAACTCACAGAGCTTTCTGAAAGGAAATTATAACATTGAGTTTGATTGTTAATGGTAGATGCTCTGAATCACTCAACTTTTGGAGTGGTGCATTTGGTTGCAGTGCTGAGTTCTTTAAATGCTCCGTGGCAAATAAATGTTGTAGTTATTAGGACTGCTGGTCGCTGCCACATTTAAAAAACCAAGAAACACTCTTCCTCAAGATTTGATTGTATCTGATTCTTCACATACTTTTTTTTTTTTTCTAATTTTGGTTGGTATGACTATGATTGACTACAATGTGGGACCTCGTCACTTGGGATGGAAATGTGTAGAAGTTGTTAAAATGAATTCCCTACTTTACATTTCAGATAACTCAGCACAAATGGGCATGGCCTTTTATGCAACCTGTGGATGTTGAAGGACTTGGGTTGCGTGACTATTATGAGGTAAAGTTATTCTTTCTTCTTTTTTCAGTTTTTTAATTCTGTAGATTTTCCTTGTATTTTGTAACTTCTCTTTTCTACAGCAAGTGGAGCATAACATGCATATTAACTTAACATTGTAGAAAGTGACTACATGTCTCCTGCTGATATATCCATATATGTTATGGAATCTTTCATTGATTTGTTGTACGATGGTTAAATTAGGTTATTGACAGGCCAATGGACTTCAGTACGATAAAGAACCAAATAGAGGCCAAAGATGGTACTGGATATAAGCATGTCCGCGATATCTGTGCAGATGTGAGGTTGGTTTTCGATAACGCAATGAAATATAATGATGACACGAGTGATGTCCATATGATGGCCAAAACATTGTTGGAGAAGTTTGAGGAGAAGTGGCTTCAACTTTTGCCAAGAGTTACTGAAGAGGTAATTCTACCATAGGATTTTAAAAAAAATTAAAAATAAATAAAAAATTGAGTCTTACTGTGGATGCTTAACAGTACTAATCCTTCTGGGATTATTGGTAACCTCAACATACATGTCAGGAAAAAAGGCGAGAAGAGGAGGAGGCAAAAGCACATTTAAATATGCAGCATGCTCAAGAGGCAGCTCATGCCAAAATGGCTAGGAATCTATGTAACCAGGTATGCAAAGTTGACATGGATTTCCTCGAAGGAACATTATCTTAATCTCAGTGTAAATGTTCACTGGAAAATATTTTTCATCTAAAAGGGATCCAGAGAGCAAAAACTTTTTACTATATAATGTAAGCAAAAGTTATCAAAGTAGATGAGTTGTTATATTTTCTCCAATAAAGAGAAAGATAGTCCGTCCATCCCTAAAAGAATTGTCTATTTTTTTACTTTGATGGAAGTTTTAAAAAAGAAACTTTTAAGTTAAGACCCTCTGTATACAGTAAAACTCAGATTCGTACTAGAGCCGTGATGAGTGCACTTTTAGTAGCAGAATATATGCAGATACCCTTAATTACCTCCTCACATGACATTATGATTGCAATTGTAAATCGGGGCATGATGATTGACAAGGGAGGATCTAGTATCACCAAAATTTGGACAACTTAGCTGACTTTGAAAAAAAAATAGACATTGGACAGGGGGACTAATACAGTAGTAGTATGTAATTTCCGGATAATGTTTTAGATCAGTGAAAAGGACAACTTTAGAGAACCATTTTGCCACTGGTGCCGTCTGTGCTGTTTTCACGTTCTGCATTCTTTGTTGTGCTCTTCCTTTAGGATACTTCCAGAATAGCAGTCTACATTTGTTGTATATGCTGTGCCTGGGCTGAATTGTGTTTGATTTGATTCCAGATTCATGAGGCTGAGATGAACTTGGAAGAACTCAGCGAAACTGTGGTCCAAAACTGCAGGTGTGTTTTTATACTAGGTTTCAAACCTTTGGATATTTCTGTAACTCGTTAATTCTTGGTTTTTCATATGATGTTCTATATATAACTCATTATTTGATTATCTTTTCCATTTGTCTCTTTGATAAATTGGATAGATGAAGATGTTCCCTTTGTGCATTGATAAGGCTCGTTTCCTTGGCTAATTTCTGCTTTTTGATCGTCGTTCTATAATGCATTTGAAATACACGATTTGTTTTAATCAACTTGAATTATTCAAGCTACATTAACACTCATGCAAGATAATATGTTAATTGCATCTTCCTTCTGAATGCACTAAGCTTAAAGGTGAGAAGTTGTTTTAAGCTGTAAAAGGGAGATATAGAAAATACTTCCTCCATTGCCAAAAATGGGGCAAATAGCACATTAGTACCCCAAAGTTTCACATGAATTGCAATTTAGGTCCTAATGTTGCATCTTTGGCAATTTAATGTCTAATGTTTAGGTTTTGTTGCGAAGTGGGTACTTTTTGGATGGCCATGAATGGAAGCTAACACAATGAACGAAAAATCTAACGAACTTCTTTGAAAATTGTATTTCCTACCCATAGAGTTCAATAATTGTTTATTTTGCCCCCATTTCGTTAAAAACTTTACAACTCCCAAAGTTTTATTTTTTTAACAGAAAAACAACCTTTATAGAAAAACTGAAAAAGTTCAAAATTTCAAAAATATATATTCATCTATATATTCTTCTAAATAACTAGATAATTTTTTTTAACAATTATTTATTACACTAAAAATATCTTATATTTATTAAAAATTATAATAATTTTTTTAGAATAATTTTGTTAATAATTAAGATTATTATTTAGCAAAGAATATTTTTTTTCATGGGAGAATGGAGAATGGCAGGGATAACATAATGGAGTTTTTTTTTTGTGTGTGTGTGACAATTAATGGAGTATTTAAACTCTACAAAAGGTGTATTGTTGAGTAAATTTTGGTGCACTTTTTTCATTTAAAAATTTAGTCTTTTTTTTTTCAAAATTTATTTTTCTTTTAAAAAAATAAAACTTCGGGAGTTGTATAGTTTTTAAAGAAATGGGGGCAAAATAAACAATTATTGAACTCTATGGCTAGGAATGTAATTTTTAAAGAAGTTCGTTAGATTTTTCGTTCATTTTGTTAGCTTACATCCATGATCATCCAAAAGGTACCCACTTCGCAACAAAATGTAAACATTAGGCACTAAATTGCCAAAAATGTAACATTAGGACCTATATTGCAATTCCTGTGAAACTTTGGGGGTACTAATATGCTATTTGCCCCAAAAAATGCCTCCAATTTGAACGTTTGTACGGATCACGATTTGCTTGTTTGGGACTTCATAAAATTTACACTGTAATTATTACCTTTTTATAAAATCAGACAATTTATTTGGGACAAACCAAAAAAGAAAAAGGGACTATTTTTTTTTCTGGTGGAGGGAGATCAACTAGACCTAGAAGCTTCCTCCTGTATAAGTTGGCCATTATTTCACTTTGGGAAATGATTATGTCACAGAGTGACACCATTATACAAGTTCTGCATCTTTCTTTTGAATGATTTATTGATCTTATCCGAAAATAATGACTTACATGCGGAAATAGATAATAGCAACCTTTGAAAACAAGAGGCGACTTACCGAAAATTTCCCTCCCCCCTTACCTTCTCTTGCCAACATCAAGAAGGCTCTCCCCAAGTCTTCCTTTAGATTGTATCCCGCTTCTTTCTTTAACATTATGGTGCGGTAACATTGGTTGTTTGCCAGGATGATGGTTAGATAAGGAAAAGTATTTCATTTAGTTTTTGATAAAAGAAATGAAATTCTGTGCTGTGTTATGAACGTGCTATTCGGTTGAGATTGTGATTATAATCACTTGTGTTTTTCCATTCTTTATAGCATTTCGAAACTGATTACATGGTAGTTATTTCAGAAAAATGTCTATTCAAGAGAAAAGAAGCCTCGGGATGTCTCTTGGTCAATTGTCTCATGAAGACCTTTCCAAGGCACTGGAAATTTTAGCTCAAAATAATCCAAGCATTCAGGCAACATCCCTGGAAATTAATCTTGACATGGGCGCCCAGGTCATCATCTAAATCTTACTACTCTCTTCATCTATGATTGAAAAAGGCTACCTTCTCAGACGTCGAACATGGTGTCCGGTTGGAGGAGAACTGGTGGGATCCCAGAGGAAAAAAGTGCGTTTTCTAGGGAAAAGTTAAGGCACATATTAACTACGTGCTGTTTCATAGGAGGGAAAGATGAAGGGATAAATGATTCTTCCATATTATTCTTCTATTTTCTCCATGCTTTCCTACCAACCAAAGCTTAACGTTTCAAAATAACTCTCATCATTCTAACATACTCCCTCCGTCTCACTTCACTTGGAACTTTTGGTCAACTTGATTAAACTTCGACCAATTATTTTAAATAAAAAATAATTATCCTAATAAAAATTTAAAAATTGTTATTGAAGGTAATATCAATCATGATACAATAACAATTTTTAAATTTTCATTTGGATAATTATTTTTTTACTAACCATTGGTCAAAATGTAATCAAGTTAACCAAAAGTCCCCCAAGTGAATGGGACGGAGGTAGTATTACTTCACCTTATTATCCAACAATTTGCCATGGCTCTCTTGTTAAATTGCCAAAGTAGCAAGGGCAAATATGGAAAAAGCATTGCCATTTTGTTGTTTAGTTTTGGTAGATTTTTTTTTTTTTACAAACTCTTACACTTACTATGGTAATGGCTAAACTATGTTGTTGGTGCAGAAGGAATCAACATTGTGGAGATTAGGAATATTTGTAAACGATGCACTAGAAGCTCAGGGTAAGAGTTCAAGCGTTGGGGACGGAAAGACTACAGACGCCCCCAGACCCACCACCAACACTGTGACTAACGCCAACATCAACACAACCAACAACACCAAACGGAAAAAGGAGATCTGTGATTCCATTGCCAAAACATCAATGAAAAAGAATAAGAAATCCCCATCTTAGTAATGATGTATAGACCATCCATGTATATATGGGGGGCAATTTCTGACCTATGGGTATACCCATTAAGATTTTATCATGCTTTAAACTATTGTACATTATATTATGTACAATAGTTTAAAGCATACTCCCTCCTTCCTGAAATGATCTTCCTACTTTTTCGCTTATTAACACGAAGGTACTTTGATCAATAATTTTAGGTTAATTTAATTATCCTAATGAACATCTAGGAATTGTTATTGGGATGACTAAAGTAACCTAATTTATTGCTTAAAGTACAAACAAAGTAGGAAGATCATTTTGGAACGGAGAAAGTACTCGTTTTAATGGATAAATTGGAAAACCGAAACACCCATTTTGTCTCACCCCTAATGATGTATATAGCTTTCCTGGCTTTGAGAACAGAAGAAGTCTAGATTGGTTTACTTGGGAAGTCTAGGAATGTAAGAAGGCCTGTGATTGTGATCCATCTTCGGTGATATATGTTGCCTGTATAGATAGATAGATGAAATTATTTTGTACTGTAAGAAAATTTTGTATGTTTCATGTCACTCCTCAATTGTGAGAAAACATCTGTTTTCAGTTTTTTTGTGGAAATTAAGAAAGTTTTGTATGTTTTATGTCTTTTTTAACAACACAAATGGCACAACTTGTTCAAAATGTACCATGTGAAACAAAATTCAGAATCTTATTACGCCCTCCGTCCCATTTGAATAGGTGTGGTACACATCAGTAAAGGATTCAAGCCTAAAATGGGAGGAAAAAAAGGCTCAAGAAGAACAATAATCTCAAGATCACAACAAAATTCTGCAATTGGAGCACTGCTGTTTAAAAGAAAAGAAAAAAAATCTTTAGGTTCTACTAAACTTACATCAGTTCTTGGCCTTAATGGAGTTGTTTTCTTTGATCCTTGCTCGATTATCCAGCTTGGCAAACCGTTTAAGATCTTCATAAGGAAGATCTTCTGCCTTCTTCCTTCTATAAGCTCACTCAATGCTGGCTTCTTATCAAGCAAGTGCCATAACCAATCAGGGTATTCAGAATCTGCCAATAGTTTGGGATCAGTTCCCTCTTTCAGGATATTGCCGCCGACTAAAGTAGTTGACTTGACTTCTTTGGTCAAACTCGATCCCTTTGGACCATCTGCAGCTGCACCACCTTCGGAGCCTTTCTTTTTAGCCCCAGCAGCAAATGTTCTGCAGCCTAATACCCTTCCAATGACCTCCTTAGTGATAGTAAGGCTTTTCAATGACTTTAAAATAAGTAACTCATTGCCATGTCAGGTTCCTGCAAATTTTATTTTATTTTTATAGGAAAAGAAGATTATAATAGAAGAAGGTCAAAGTACAAAAGGATGGACAAGAAATCCATCTAAAAGTAGAAATGAGAAGACATAAAAAGAAAAACATACCTAGCTACATCATTTAACATATTCCTGCAATATCAGTAGGGACAGGATTTTTTGCTGCAGTTTATTTTGTATGGATTACTATATTCTGCATTTTTGGGACTCAATGATATCTAATCTGTACATTTTGACTTTATTTAATGATCTTGTTCTAATAGAAACTTCTTTTTTATCAAAAATTAAAATAAAAAACCGAAGATACTCATGATAGTAAAGGTTTTTCCAAAATGATTTCTTCCGTAGCAACATTTTATGATGGACCTGATTTAGTAGGATCAGAAAGTAGCATCAACAGCAATGACGATTGGTCTTTGATCTTAAGCATATTGATCTCTCATCCTTCCTCTTTAGTAAAAGAGATTTGCCTTGTTAAGGATTTAGTGCTTCACCCTCCCCACCTCTACATATTTTTTAATATTCTATCTATCAAGGGAGAGGAGGAAGTTTGGTCACTTTTGGTGTATCTATCATCTTGGTTTCTTTTGGTGCCTCACCCAAGATACACTTCTTGTTCCTATTTTTTTAATGAGAAACTTGCCCCTGCATTCACACAAAAAGATCATCGTAATTTGAAATCATGCACAAGCATCGGTGCTTGTCATAACTCCGGTGTATTCTAAGTCTCAAAACTTTTCTCTTGCTTTCACCATCTGCTGTAACTTAAATTACCTCTCTCTCAGACCAATGTGCACACATAGTCAACTCAATCGAACTTTTACCATAATTTCATGAAAATCTCGATATCTCTATGCAATTCTAAAAATTGTTATTGATAGTATTCCTAACGGTGAAACAAAAACCATTTTTAGAATTGCATTAGAATATCAAGAATCTCATAAAATTATGATCAAAATTCGATTGAGTTGGCCATGTGTGCACATTGGTCTGGGATGGAGGTACAATTTGATTTCTTGAGGAAAAATGAGATAGGGAGACTATATCAGCAAAAGTTGACGGTGTGATAAACTCCAACTATCTTAATTTTTTTAAGTTGCCTAATTTTTGTATAGTGTTCTTATGATGATTTTAAGAATGTACATGATTTGAATATTGGCCACAAAAGAGGTTTGAAGTTTGATGCATGATCACATGTAAAAGACTAACTAAGCATACATATTATGACCTAAAGTTTCTGTTTACCTTTTCACAATTCCTCTTTAATATGCATGGTTGAGTCCTCTACTTTATGGCATTCCAAATTAGAACATGTTAATTTCGGTTCTTTGAAAAGAATGATAAATTTAGGCATGTTACCTAAATGTTCAATGAACAAATTATCAAAGTGTGAGATTTGTGTAGAATCTAAGTTTGCAAGTCATCGTCATAAATCTGTTGAAAAATCCAATAGTTTACTTGGATTAATTCATAGTGATTTATGTGATTACAAAGCAACACCTACACGTGAAGGAAAGAACTATTACATATCATTTATTGATGACTGCACAAAATTAACAAATATTTGTCATAATAGAATTGCAAAACATAATAAAAACTCAGTTTCAAAATAGAAGAAAATCATTAAATGACACCTAAATAAACAAACAAAATCAGTTTTAACCTAACCTAAGCTTTGTTGTTCTTCTTCTCCTCCGCTTGTCGAGAGGCCTCCTCCGCCATCCCTGTGAAGATATCAAGGATCTCATTTTCAATGGAGCGAGGAGGGGAGCGAGGAGGGAGCAAAATGAATGGGGTTCGAGAGAAGGTGAACTTGTCTTCGAACCGAGTCATAGTCTCACCCGGTATATGCTTAACACGATTAACCATCTGCTGATGATTAGTAAACAATTTGGCTCCCAATTTGTCAACTGAATCTTTAGTAGGAGTTTCTCGGAGCCCCTTGTAAACTGCGTAGACATTGACACCGAGAACAATAATTCCTAAAACTCGCGATGCAGCACCAAGATTTTTGAACCCAGCTGTAAAATTCCCCTTCAGCTTTGACATCATCGACATTCTTTCTTCTTCTTTTTCTAGGGTTAGGGTTTTGGTTTTGGTTTTGGTTTCTGAGAGTGGGATTTTTTCTTTTTGATTTATAAAGACGCGACGCGATCATCTTTTGTTTATTCTTAAACTGTGGCGTTCATTCAATAATTAATTCATGGTTAATACTAAATCGTCCATTACAAAATGATTTACTCCGTCTCGTTCGAAAACACACAAATTTTTATTTTGGGCGTCTCATTTAAAAATTTAATTATTGAATGAACGCCACAGTTTAAATGAGACGCCCAAAATAAAAATTTGTGTGTTTTCGAACGAGACGGAGTAAATCATTTTGTAATTGACGATTTAGTATTAACCATGAATTAATTATTGAATGAACGCCACAGTTTAAGAATAAACAAAAGATGATCGCGTCGCGTCTTTATAAATCAAAAAGAAAAAAACCCACCCTCAGAAACCAAAACCAAAACCAAAACCAAAACCAAAACCAAAACCCTAACCCTAGAAAAAGAAGAAGAAAGAATGTCGATGATGTCAAAGCTGAAGGGGAATTTTACAGCTGGGTTCAAAAATCTTGGTGCTGCATCGCGAGTTTTAGGAGTTATTGTTCTCGGTGTCAATGTCTACGCAGTTTACAAGGGGCTCCGAGAAACTCCTACTAAAGATTCAGTCGACAAATTGGGAGCCAAATTGTTTACTAATCATCAGCAGATGGTTGATCGTGTTAAGCAGATACCGGGTGAGACTATGACTCGGTTCGAAGACAAGTTCACCTTCTCTCGAACCCCATTCGTTTTGCTCCCTCCTCGCTCCCCTCCTCGCTCCATTGAAAATGAGATCCTTGATATCTTTACAGGGATGGCGGAGGAGGCCTCTCGACAAGCGGAGGAGAAGAAGAACAACAAAGCTTAGGTTAGGTTAGGTTAGGTTAAAACTGATTTTGTTTGTTTATTTAGGTGTCATTTAATGATTTTCTTCTATTTTGAAACTGAGTTTTTATTATGTTTTGCAATTCTATTATGGCAAATATTTGTTAATTTTGTGCAGTCATCAATAAATGATATGTAATAGTTCTTTCCTTCACGTGTAGGTGTTGCTTTGTAATCACATAAATCACTATGAATTAATCCAAGTAAACTATTGGATTTTTCAACAGATTTATGAGGATGACTTGCAAACTTAGATTCTACACAAATCTCACATTTTGATAATTTGTTCATTGAACATTTAGGTAACATGCCTAAATTTATCATTCTTTTCAAAGAACGGAAATTAACATGTCCTAATCTGGAATGCCATAAAGTAGAGGACTCAACCATGCATATTAAAGAGGAATTGTGAAAAGGTAAACATAAACTTTAGGTCATAACTATGTATGCTTAGTTAGTCTTTTACATGTGATCATGCTTCAAACTTCAAACCTCTTTTGTGGCCAATATTCAAATCATGTACATTCTTAAAATCATCATAAGAACACTGTACAAAAATTAGGCAACTTAAAAAATTAAGATAGTTGGAGTTTATCACACCGTCAACTTTTGCTGATATAGTCTCCCTATCTCATTTTTCCTCGAGAAATCAAATTGTACCTCCATCCCAGACCAATGTGCACACATGGTCAACTCAATCGAATTTTAACCATAATTTTATGAGATTCTTGATATTCTAATGCAATTCTAAAAATGGTTTTTGTTTCACCGTTAGGAATACTATCAATAACAATTTTTAGAATTGCATGAAGTTAGCTAGTTTTTCATGAAATTATAGTAAAAGTTTGATTGGGTTGATCATGTGCACATTGATCTGAGAGAGAGGTAATTTAAGTTACAGCAGATGGTGAAAGCAAGAGAAAAGTTTTGAGACTTAGAATACACTGGAGTTATGACAAGCACCGATGCTTGTGCATGATTTCAAATTACGATGATCTTTTTGTGTGAATGCAGGGGCAAGTTTCTCATTAAAAAAATTAGGAACAAGAAGTGTATCTTGGGTGAGGCACCAAAAGAAACCAAGATGATAGATACACCAAAAGTGACCAAACTTCCTCCTCTCCCTTGATAGATAGAATATTAAAAAATATGTAGAGGTGGGGAGGGTGAAGCACTAAATCCTTAACAAGGCAAATCTCTTTTACTAAAGAGGAAGGATGAGAGATCAATATGCTTAAGATCAAGGACCAATCGTCATTGCTGTTGATGCTACTTTCTGATCCTACTAAATCAGGTCCATCATAAAATGTTGCTCGGGAAGAAAACATTTTGGAAAAACCTTTACTATCTTGAGTATCTTCGGTTTTTATTTTTATTTTTGATAAAAAAGAAGTTTCTATTAGAACAAGATCATTAAATAAAGTCAAAATGTACAGATTAGATATCATTGAGTCCCAAAAATACAGAATATAGTAATCCATACAAAATAAAGCTCATGACAAAAAATCTTGACAAGTCTATTCCCTACTGATATTGCAGGAATATGTTAAATGATGTAGCTATGTATGTTTTTCTTTTTATGTCTTCTCTTTTCTACTTTTAGATGGATTTCTTGTCCATCCTTTTGTAGCCATGGCCATAACTGAAGCAGCTGCGCCTAATACTGATGCTCGGATAACCTTACTAACCATCTATATAAATAAAGTCAGATCTAGCAAGAGTTAAGCAGATCTGAACAAATCTAAATACCAAGATGCTCATAAACTGAAATATTTCAAGGAATAACAACAAAAAATACGAAGTAATTAATTTAAATACCAAGATGCAGAGAATAGGTGCATCAGATCTAGCAAGAATTAAGCAGGTATCACGAAAAATGCAGAAAACCCAAAAAAAATCACTATAGCAAAATTGAAATTGTTACCTTTCTAGTTCTTACTATACGTGATTTGATTTCCCCCAATATAGATCTACAAAACCGCATAAAATCAGAAGATGAGAGATCAAAACCCCTCAAATTGAAAAAAAAAAAGTAAATCTAATAAACCCTAAAAGATTTGAAGAAAATCAAGAAAGAAAGAGAGGAGAATCAAGAAATTTGAAGAAATTAGAGATTGAAGAAAATCAACAAAGAATGAGAAAGAAGGGAAGAAAATTGACCTGGAGGAGTTGAGGAGGAGAATGTGAGAACGGAAGAGAGTTGTAAAATGATTTACGAATTATAAATCGGTAAATCATTTTACAAAGAAAACCCCCTTTTTTTACATTGACCGAAAATGTTTTACATTTGACTTTCTTTTACAAGTGGTTACCAAACACTCGAAAATAGGTAAAACATTTTTCGGAAAACATTTTACTTGAAACAAACACCCGAAAACAAGGAAAACATTTTCCGAAAAATGTTTTACGCAAAACAAACAGAGCCTTAGGCTTCGTTTAATGTTTTGCGGAAAAAGTTTTTCTTTTTTTCGGTGTTTAATAACCACCGGAAAATGAGGAAAATGTTTTCTCCCTTTTTCGTCGTAAAATAACTTACGAATTTTTTCTATGTAAAACATTTTTCGAAAAATGGTAACACCCTTAGACACCTAACTTTTCATATACCTCCACGTTATCCACCTCACTCACCACCACTGCCCCCCACCCCCTCACCACCACCATCCCACCCCCTACCCTGTCCCCACCCCCCTCATGTAAAAAAAAATTAATCATTTAAAATTTATTTTTAACAGCTCCCCACTCCACTCCACTCACCACCCCCACCCCACCCCCCGTCGGGTAAAAAAAATTTAATCATTTAAAATTGATTTTTAACAACTCCCCAACCTACTTCACTCACCACCACCACCCCTGCCCCCACTCCATCAGGTCCAAAAAAAAAAAAAAATTAATCATTTAAAATTTATTTTTAACAACTCCCACCCCACTACACTCACCACCATCACCCATGCCCTCAACCCATGCCCCCACCACCCCACTCCACTCACCACCACCACCCCTGCCCCCTATCCCACTCAAATTATCTCAAATTGTGTTTTTATCGAAAAATATTTTCATTAAACACATGAAAATTTTTTCGAAAAATATTTTCCTTATCAAACAGCCGAAAACATGTTTTATCTTATTTTCTGAAATTTTTCTTACAGGAAATTCATTTTCCGAAAAATATTTTACAGAAAATCATTTTCCGCAAATTATTTTACGCGAAACAAATGAAGTCTATTTTGTGCTAGAGTAGCAGAAGTTGCTAACTACTTTAAGCGATTACATGCTTTTGAGAAAGATACGTTCTTGTGTACTCCCTCCGTCCCGTAATACTTGACACAGTTACTGTTCCGCACGGGAATTAAGGAAAAAGTAAAAAGGTTGATGTGTTGTGAGTGTAGATAGTTAAGTAGGAGAGAGAATGAGTGGAGAGAATAGTAAATTATAATGGTGTTGTGAGTATTAAAATAATGTAGGAGAGAGAATGAGTGGAGGGAATAGTAAAGATTCTTTGCCATTTTAGGAAGTGTGACTTATCAGTGGGACGCCCAAAATAGAAATGTGTGTCAAGTATTGTGGGACGGAGGGAGTATTTCAAAACGCATTTTTCTTTTTCTTTTTCTAGTGGATCTAACGCATGCATTTGACTCTCAAAAATACTGACGATGGCACTACGGTAGAATAAGTGGCAGCAGATCATGTACCTATAACTTAAAAACACTAATGTTGACATTAAATTGATATAGTCAGCATTTGTTATAAGGAATGCAGTGTATGTGTTTTACTAGTAGCATTTGTTATAAGGAATGCAGTGTATGTGTTTTACTAATACGGTGATTGTGTTATTGGGCGTGTGCGCTATCCGTGGCATAATTTTGACTCGGGGTGAATCACAGAACGCACAATATATCGAATCGAAGGAAATTCAAGATGTCATTTAGGACCTCAAAGGGTCTTTGAAGTTTTTGTAAATCTTATTATTTATTGAGTGATAGAGTGTGTTTTGATGAGTGTCATCACATAAGTTCAAGAGTGTCGGTACATGTGTTTGAAAGTGTCAGTGCTACTGTTATTAGTGACAATACCAGAGTTAACGACTATCAGACTCAGTTGATAAGCTCCTGTATTTACGAAAATGTCACTGCATACGTTTTTTTTAAAACGTCGGTTAATTACAAAATGTCACCACACATGGTTAAAAAACCCACTTTTCCTAATTATTTGGAAAAATGCGTTTTTCAAAAGATTTTGTGTTTGAGAAAATCAAATCCAAAAAAAATAAAATCCACTCGTCTCAAATTGAAACTTTTTTAATTTCAAAATTAATGATTTTTTAAAACTTTTTCTTCAAAAAACTTTATCCCTAAATGATGTTTATCAAAATGTTTTCATATTTATTATATATTTATAAAACTAAAAGTTTAAAAGTAAATAGTAAAAATAATTATATACTCCCTCCGTACCAATAAAAGCTTCACCAATTACCCAAAAGGGCGTCCCGTTAGAAGCTTCACCTTTTCTTTTTTGACAAAAAATCTTTACTATTCAACCCACTCATTCTCTCTCCTATTTCACTATTACACTCACAACATTTTTCAAATTTACTATTTTCTCCACTCATTCTCTCTCCTATATTACTATTACACTCACAACATTTTTGAAATCCTTAATTTGCGTGCTGGAAAAAATGGTGAAGCAATTACCGGGACGGAGGAAGTATTTTATATTAAAAAAAATACATTTTTAGAATATTTTTAAATAAAAATGATCACTTATTTTTGAATTTTGAAGGAAGTATCAGTTATATTATAATAATCCATACTACTATGTATTTTGAAAACCCTAATTTATTATACTTATAATTAGCTTAATAGTTGATGTACCAATAATAATGGAACATAAGAAGAAGAAGAGATAAAGCTTAGTGAGTAAGAAAACCTCAGTTGCTTCCTTTCCTAGTTTTGAGATTGACAACTAGGGGTGTTCACGGTCCGGATTGGTCCGAATTTTATCAAAATTTCAAAAAAATAGGACCGGACCAATTGTTCGGTTCTGCCTAAATTCAGGACCAGGACCAGACCATTACATTACAGGACCGATCACATTGTTCCGGTTCCAATGGTTCGGTCCATATCCGGTTCCATCGGTTCCACAAGTTACACTACTATATATTTTTTCTAAAGATAAAACATGCAACAACTATTTTTTTCATGAAACTAATCTACAATAAACAAGATTAACATCCCCCCATTGACTGTATTATTACCTCAGCTCAAGGTTTCGAAATGCTGAACCTTATTCACTCCTACGAAGTTATATACAAGAACTTGCGCCTACTTTCGACCTGGAATGTGAAATCTGGAAATTAGAAGCATTCTCCGGCATAAAACTAATCTACAATAAACAAGATTAACATCCCCCATTGACTGTATTATTACCTCAGCTCAAGGGTTCGAAATGCTGAACCTTCTTCACTCCTACGAAGTTATATACAAGAACTTGCACCTACTTTCGAACTGGAATGTGAAATCTGGAAATTAGAAGCTAATCCACAAAATTGCTAATAACTCCTAAAACGCCAAATTCATCTTACGATTTGATTAAACTGAGAACAATTTGATTAAAATTGGTACTTACGATTAAAAAAAAACACTAATAACTCTGTCCAGATCCGACCGTATCACACATAAACACACACAAATTCATCTCAAACATAAACACAGATTGAATCGCAAACATAAATCAGAGTTGGATTTCATAGTAATTAGGTTCAATACCTGAAATTAAGAAATAGCGGAGAATCGCCGTCGACGGCAGCGGAGGAGCGGACTCGGCCTTCGAATTCGTCTCTCTCTCTCTCTATGTTTCTCTCTCAAGCGGCGTAGGGGAGGGTGAGACTGAAGGGAGAATTAGGGTTAGGGTAAAAGAGAGGGGTATATATATATATATATATATATATATATATATATATATATATATATCAGAGTTGGATTTCATAGTAATTAGGTTCAATACCTGAAATTAAGAAATAGCGGAGAATCGCCGTCGACGGCAGCGGAGGAGCGGACTCGGCCTTCGAATTCGTCTCTCTCTCTCTCTATGTTTCTCTCTCAAGCGGCGTAGGGGAGGGTGAGACTGAAGGGAGAATTAGGGTTAGGGTAAAAGAGAGGGTATATATATATATATATATATATATATATATATATATACTCGTATATATGTATATATACTCCCTCCGTCCCATAGATTTATGGACTTTTGGGTTTTGCACGGGGATTAAGGAGAAAATATTATATTGAAAATGTTGTGAGTGTGAAAATAAAATAGGAGAGAGAATGAGTGGAGAGAATAGTAAATTATAATGGTGATGTGAGTATTAAAATAATGTAGGAGAGAGAATGAGTGGAGGGAATAGTAAAGATTTCTTTCCATTTAGGGAAAGTTAGATATTATTGTGGGACGCCCAAAATAGAAAGTTTACATATTATTGTGGGACGGAGGAAGTATATATATATATATATATATATATATATATACTCCCTCTGTCCCATTACAAGCCACAAACTTTCCTTTTTGAGCGTCCCATTACAAACCACAAACTTCCTAAAATGGAAAGGAATATTTACTATTCCCTCCACTCATTCTCTCTCCTACATTATTTTAATACTCACAACACCATTATAATTCACTATTTCCTCCACTCATTCTCTTTCCTATTTTACTTTTACACTCACAACATTTATATCATTATTTTTTTCCTTATTCTACGCGTCTACAGTAATTTTCCTCCTTGTAATGGGACGGAGGGAGTATATATATATATATATCTATAGTATAAAAGAAGGCCCCCATGAGCAGTTCTATGAACAGTTTCGGGGGGTGAAATTTCCATTTTATCCTCATTATTTTATCTCTTTCCTATTTTGCCCTTAAAAAAAAAAAAAAATTGAAGACAGAGTTCTCAAAATCGAGCAATTGCGGAGAAATGGTGGGTGTAGAAACCGCGCCAGAGCGAACTGCTGAGCCAGAAGAACCTCCGGTGCAGCCATTGAAAGCTAGGGTTTTGGGAGATGGTTTGCTAATACTTGAAGCCGAGGCTGAAGACGACGATGTGGGCGCCGCCGCCACGGACGATGGAGAGAAGGAGGCCGCCGCCGCCATAGCTGACTCTGCTGAGAAATGTGTAAGATTGGTTAAAGAAATTATGAACAAATCGTTTAGTTTGACACAAGCTAGAATTGTTGGGAAACAAAATTAGGATATATATTTGGGAAAAAAAATGAAACCGGGAAATCATTTTCACAAACACATTATGAGCAATATGAAGAAGGAAAGGGGGCACATGATTTAATTGATACTCACTTTGGGGGAAGGATAAGCAAGCTTGCCATTGAAACCCAATTGAGACTCAACGTCAGAACCACGATTCCGTCCACCGGACGGCGACAACGCCGGCGAAGTTGTTCTGAGAAACCTCTCAAAAATGGCCATAACAAGAAACATGGCGCTTCAGTTGGTGACAAACCCTGTCCCATTTTCACCTCTATCTAAGTTCTTGGAAGGTAGAAAAGAAAGTCAGTTATGGCAGTTTGGAAATGGAAGGATTCTTACGCCATTATCAAAGTAAATCCAGAGAGAGAGAGAAAGAAGGGAGAGCATGTGAAGAGTGAGCTTTACAGAACTGGGTGACCAGAGGTTGAAAAAAAGAGGCTTTGGGATTTGGGGGAGTCTACCCTGTAGAAATAGAGAGAGAAAAGGGTGAGTGAGTATTGTGATTTGGGGAACTGGAAATAGCAATTTCGTGCGTGTGTATTTTGGAATTTAATGGAGGTTTTACAAATTCCTCGGTATTGCAGGAGGGAGGAAGGAAGAAAGGAATCTCCCTCCGTCCCACGTAAATGCAAATCAACTTTTTGGATGTGGGAATTAAGGAAAAGTGATGTAAAAAAGAGAAAAAGTTAAATGTTGTGAGTATGAAAAATTAAATAGAAGAGAGAATGAGTGGAAGGAATAGTGAGGAGAGAGAATGTTGTGAGTGTAAAAGTGAAGTAGGAAGGAGAATGAGTGGGTGAAATAGTGAATATTTATTTCCATTTTGGGAAGTTTGCATTTACGTGGGACAGACCAAAATAGAACTAAGTTTGCATTTACGTGGGACGAAGGGAGTATTTACTTATATCACTTTTGTTTTGCCACTTTGCCCTTACTAAATGGAAGTGGTGTGAACAGTTGAATGAATAGTTTTAAATGGATTTTTTCCATTTTGTTCTTACTAAATTGTTTCTTTTTCATTTTGTTCTTAAATTTTTTTTTTTAAATTAAAAAAAAACGTGTTCTCGGACACGGGCTTAATTAAAAAAAAAAAAAACGTGTCCTTGGACACGGGCTTATTCTAGTGTATATATATATATATATATATATATATACTCTCTCCGTCCCAATAAAAGTTTCACCAATTACCCAAAAGGACGTCCCGTTAAAAGTTTCACCTTTCCTTTTTTGGACATAAAATATTATTATTTTAATGGCCGGGCCCACTTCATTAACAATAACCCTTAATTAAACCAACTAAACCCAAAATTAATTAACCCTTACCCAACCCAAATTAACAGGCCAACCCAAAATTAAAAACCCAAAATTTATTTTCAAAAGCCTCTCTCTCTCTCCTCACATTTTCTCTCTCTCCTCACATTTTCTCTCTCGTCCCTTTCTTGTTCATCTTACGATGAAACCCTAGCCTCTCTATCTCCGTCTCCCTCATCGATTACACCAGAAATTATAACCTCCAATCTACGATTTTCTCTTCTCTTTGTTCTCCTTGTCGAATGGATTCGACCAAACCTATCAATTTCCCAGATGAACCGTCCATGGCGACGAACGATGTTTCAATCGTTGCCGGGGATTCGTCAAATTTCTCTCCTTTTTTGTCCTTTAATGGTGAATCGGTGGTGGGGAAACCAATTCCTTCGGTGGTGGAAGAAACAGAAGTGTATCAAAACATTTTTGGGGAAACGCTACCTCAACCAAACCTAAGTATCGTTCCATTATCAGTTTTTAATGAGCCATGGTGGTCTTTGTCGAAGGAGCTCGATGAGATATTTGCTCGAAATGGTCCACAAACGTACTATCGATTTAAGGAGGATAACTCTGTCTATGAATGAACTCCCCCCATTCCAGAACCTGCTATGTCACCCTTCCAGAAAAAGGTTGCAAGCCACAGCCTTAACTTGTTGATGTTGGGTTTGCACTATCCCGTTGTACAACGTTGGCTCAAGGAGCAGGTTCATGTTTTCTTTTCGCAATTCAATTCTTTTTCTAGTTTGAGTACATTGTTGGGAGTTGGTAAAAATTACTGTGTGAAATGATGAATATGGCTTCTTGACCTATTTTGTGATTTTTGTTGAACTGCTCACTCTTAGTTGCATTGGTGTAAACTTTCATTGCCTTGGTCTGCATATGAGGTTTTTGTTTGATCAGCAACTGATAAGAACTTTTATGAACACTGTGTTTGAGCCTGATTTGATTTGAGATTGGTAATCTATTCATTGCCTTGGTCTGCATATGAGGTTTTTGTTTGATCAGCAACTGATAAGAACTTTTATGAACACTGTGTTTGAGCCTGATTTGATTTGAGATAGGTAATCTATGCATTGTGATATGCTTATGTTGAGTTTGAATTGGTGAGATGCATGTTTAACAACTCTATGATGATTCTTAACTGAGAGTACAAAAGATTGGCATGTTTAACTACTCTATGATGATTCTTAACTGAGAGTACAAAAGATTGGCTCAAAAACTACTCTATGATGATTCTTAACTAAGAGTACAAAAGACCAATCAAAAACTACTCAGTGATGATATTTTTCTGAGAGTAGATGTAGTATCTTAATGGTCTATATACCATTACCTGATGATTCTTAACTGAGAGTACAAAAGACCAATAAAAAACTACTCAGTGATGATATTTTTCTGAGAGTAGATACATGTCCTAATGGTCTACATACCATTACCTAATGACATGTGAAGAAGGTTCATTTCATGCATCATGCCTTCAAACTCTTGTCCCTGCCCAGCTTGTTGTAGATATCTAATGTAACACTGAACTAATTCTGTATCCACTGTCAAGTTTCTCTGAAGTACACCATTTCTGTCCAAATGGTCTTTTCCAAGATGTTCAAGTGGATAGTTGTTTGAACCCCTAACATCCATTATTCATCTCATGCAAGATTGCAAAGAGAGGAACAATTTGTTGAGAGTGTTAGCTGATAACTTTTCAAAAGCATCTTGCACTCCATTTATTAACTCATCTACATTGTTTGCTTGAAGAGTTTTCCTCACTGATTCTAATGAGTTGAACCAATCCAAATCATTGATATTTGTGTCTGGTGAATTTGCTGACTGAAACTTTAGTTGCATGTTAAATCCATCTGAGCTTGCTGCTGCTCTGAAATCAACATCATCATTGTTGATGTGTGGTGGTGCATTATCCCACTGGATTATTATGTCTTTGCTTGATGTTACAGGCCATTTTCCCTTTATTGCTGGAAGAACTTGGTTGATCAACATGTTCTTTGTGACTGCTTTGTTGACTGAATCCAATGGTTTTGTAACAATTGAACCTGCTACTCTGTTCTTGCTGTTTTTCTTGGCTGCTTCTCTTGTGATGAATGGCCACATACCAATTTTCCCATCAAAACTAAGATTACCACTGTTGTCATAAATAGGCCTACTCACAGCACAAAGAAACATCACTTTTGTGATAAATCTTTTGCTTTGACATGTCCTATGAGGATTTTCTTCACCTAAGCACATGTAGTATCTCTCTGCTGTTCTGGTTATGTAAAACCATTTTTCATCTAAGTGTATTTGCTGCTCCATGGCTTTAAACTCAACTTTGTTTTCCTCAGCTTGAAAACAGTTGCGGAAGGCAATATTTCAGCCTTGCTATTTGATTTTCATAACTCAGACTTGGTTTAATTGCATTAGTGTGAGCCCTGATCACTCCTTCTTTTTTCCATCTCCCAATTGTGCTTTTACTTATTCCTAATGCTTGACCAAGATTTCTAATGGTTCCTCTTTTTGTCAATTCAATTGATTTCATTTTCTCTTCATCTAATTTAATTCTTTTGCTTCTATGTTTTCCTCCTTTGTTTGAACATAAATTGACAGGTTTATCTTCATTTCTCTGGTGAGTCACCTTACTCCAATATGTGAACACTCTCCTCCTTGTTATTCCAAATTTTGTTGCAGCCACTTGAATATAACCTCTAGGAAGTTTTCCATCAACCAAAGCTTCGATCAAGAATTGGCCCAGCATGTTCATTTGATTTGAAGTCAAATTTGGTTTGGCTAACAAGTTGCACTCTCCTCTTCTTCTGCTGCTGGGTTCACCCATTTTGTAGTTGCTGCTATGCTTTTTTTTTTTAAGCTAAAGTACATTCTCTTTGTTCTTCTTGCTGGAAGAACTTTTGGTAATGGTGGAGTATGTAATTTTTGAAGATACAGGTTTATAAATATGGAGGGTTTATAAATATGGAGGGAATGTAATTATGGAGGGAATGTTTAAATTTTGAAGTTGCTGTCTTGTTCTACTCAGTGATGTAATTTGAATTTTCAATCACAGTGTTGTAATTTGAAATTTGGTGGGAAAAACTAGTGCTTGCTTTAGTTTTCTTTACCTCCCCTAATTGAAGATTAAATTTTCTCTCTCCTATTACTTTTGAATATAAATATTGGTTCCATAATTTGCGTGCCCACCCAAAAGGGTGAAGCACTTATTGGGACGGAGGGAGTATATATAATCGCTCCGGTCCGGATTCGGTCCAGGACCATATATTTTTTCAAAAATCAGGATCAACCCAAATAATCGGTTCCATATAAATTTGGGACCAGAACCAAACCAATTCTATTGGATTGGTCCGATTTTCATTGATCTGGTCCGATTCTATCGATCCGATTCGATCCGTCAATTTTTTTGTTCAGCCCTATTGACAACCAAAGTACCCACCAAAAAATTACTTGCCCACAAAGTTTAATTGCACACTATCATCACAGTATTCCTACTTTTGTGAGCTGTATTAATCTGTCAATTTAAACATATTTTTTATTTGATGAATGAATAGTGATGCCATCGGTCGGGTTCGGATCGGATTGGTCCCGATCCGAATTTTAATTTTGCCGATCTGAATCTGATCCAATTCAAAAACTTAAAACCCCATGACCGATCTGATTCGACTCGATCTGAATTATACTAAAAGTCTAATTTTTTACCTTAATATGATTTGAGTAAAATTTATTTTTAAACACAATGTTTAATATTTCATAGAAAATAATTCAAAATCTCACTTACAAACATAAATAAATAAATAAAATTTAGGAAAATATTAAATATATTTTATTTATCTTTTAGATTAACCTTTTATTTAGGGTTCGGGTCGGATCGGGTTTCGGTCGAGTTGATATGATTCGGGTCGGGTTGCGACCGGATCAGCGACGTGATCCGAACCCGATCGAATTTTAAGAATTGCAAACCAAATCCTAATTTTTTGAATTGAATCACCTTCAGTTCAGATTGGATTCGGTCAAATGGTTATCCCTATCATCATCGGTATAGTGAATGAGATGAATTTTGAATATATTGAAATTCATAATTACCGTCGTAAAACAAAAATGTGGGATGGTGTGATGAGTTGAATACAGTCCCGGAGGCCTGCAGCAGCTTCACACAAGTGGTGTCAGATACTATAATCTATAGTATAAATGGCAACTCCTTCGTGAACAGTACAATGAACAGTTTCATAAGTCAAATTTTTCATTTTGCCCTCACTAAGTTGTCCCTTTTCCATTATGCCCTTAAAAAAAAAAAAAACACGTGTCCTTGGACACGGACTTTTACTAGTAATTAATAATAGTAAATGTAATAGTTGATTTGTTATTTTTTAATATATTTTATTCATTCGTACATTTGAATGATAAAATTGTACTAAAATTATTTTTTATTTAGACATTAAACACTTAATTTATTATTTTGTGACGAACGATAAAAGAATACTTCATTTATCCCACAATAACATTCAAAAAGACATCTTTTGAGCATCCCACAATAGCAACAAAGTGGTTTAGGATAATGTAAATTAGTGAAGTGTCCCAAAATGGAAATGAGAGAATATGAAAACCTGTGTAACCTAAGATAATGTAAATCAATTAACATGGAAAGACTGATATCCCCCGATCGAAAAGAATGTAGCGCATAATGGTTGGCACTCCTCACTTAAGATCGATCATGTGTCTTGAGTTTAAGTCGTCTATGTGGAGAATTTGAGAACATAGGTAGATCTTCTATAAAAAATAGAAAAAAGTGGTACATTATGTCCCAAAATAAATGTCACATATGATCAACTAAGTTGAACTTTGACTAATACTCCCTCCGTCCCACTATAGTTGACACCCAAGGAGTGGGCACGGGAACTAAGAAGAAACAATTAAATAAAGAAAATGTGTGGTAGAAAATGAAGAGAGAGAATGAGTGGGATAAATAGTAGTGTTGGTTGAATAAATTGAGTGATGGAAAATGAAGAGAGAGAATTAGTGGTGGGGTCCATCTAATATAAAAATATAAAAACTAGATTATTTTTGGAAGGTGTCAAGTGAAGTGGGACGGCCCAAAATGGAAAGAAGTGTCAAATATAGTGGGACGGAGGGAGTATTTAATATAAATTATACTCCCTCCGTCCCAGCCCAGTGTAAACTTTTGGTTAACTTTGACCAACTTTGACCAATAGTTTAAGACCATAATAATGATCCTAATAAAAATCCAAAAAATGTTATTGTTAATATTATTAAGCGTGATACAATAACAAATTTTTAAATTTTTATTAGGATCATTATTATGGCCTTAAATTATTGGTCAAAGTTGGTCAAAGTTGATCAAAAATTTACACTGGGCTGAGACGGAGGGAGTATATCTTTATAAAAAATAAAAACAATTATTAAAAATGTTTTCATTGATGTATTAATAACCAACTTTTCTTTTTAATAGCTTTAATATAGAAAATTGTAATTCCAAGTAATTAGATTGGCACGTGATCCCAATCTTTCCGAGTTTCCATCTTCTTTAAAACCTAATTCCTTGACATATTATTATTCGGTCAGTAATTAATATTATTATATGTAGCCCCTCATATTTATATTTATACTATCAGTTCATTTTTAATTTTATATTATATCTCTCTCGTAAAATTAAAATGAATGATTAATAAAAAATTTAATTTAATCTTAGTAAAGAATAAATTAAAAAAAAAATCATTTTATAATGACCCCGTTCCTAAATAATGAATATCAATATTTATAAAAATTTATTCTCAAAATGAAAGTTAATATTATGAAAAAGTTATTAAACACTCTCTTATCAAATACTCTCTCCGTCCCAAAATGTTTGTCCCATTTAACTTTTTTGTTGAACTTTGACCACAAATTTATGAGAGATTAATCATGTTCATGAAATTCTAAAAGTTGTTGTTGATAATATTATTAATGGTGAATCAATAGGAATTTTTAGAATTTTATGAACATAATTAAATTGTCATATATTTGTGGTCAAAGTTCAACAAAAAAGTCAAATGGAACAAACATTTTGGGAGGAGAGAGTATTATATTTAAAATCACATTAATGCTGATATTGCCTCTATTTATTTATGTTTATAATAGATACTTAAATCCTTTTTTTCTAAATATTTTTCAAAACTTAATTAAATATTCATTTATAAACGGGTAGTATACATTTAAATAATTGTCATGCAAGTTTACCCGAATAAATGTCGTACTTTCCATTTTGGTTCGTCTCGACATAAATGTCGCGTTTTCAAATAATGAAAGTAACTTCTTCGTGCAGTTTTATCATTGTACAAGTATCGTACAAATTAGTAAAACACATATTTAATAAAAGCCTAAAAGGTTTAGGATGTTAATTGTGATAGTTGTTTGAGTCTGCGTCAACAATCTCAACGGATTTATTTGCTACAATGTTGGGATATTCTTAAAGTTTGGTTCTGGAATTATTCTTCTCACATCTCCCTCACTAAATCTTCATCAAGCATTGTTTGTTTTCTTCTTCGGATTTTCCTTTTCTTTAGAAAAATAAAAGAAAATAAAAGAAAAACGATCAATCGCAGCAGTTCCCTCATTAGGCTATGATGGTGTCCCCACAAAATGATCATCAAAACCCCAAATTCCCTCTAATGGTTAGACAAGATTCATTAAACAACCTTAACCTCAACGACAATCTTCACCCTAAAGAAGAGGAAGAAGAAGAGGAAGGAGAAGCGGAAGGAGAAGGAGAAGGAGAAGAAGCCCTCTTCATCCAAAACCCGTCCTCTTCCTCCTCCGCTCCAAAAGTTTTTGGAAACATCCATCTCAAAGAACTATCGTGTAAAACAAGTATTGAACATGTATGGGATAAAATTTTCCATGTAAAAGCAACCAATAGTGACATGTGTTTTCAAGAACAATTATCTCTAGGTGAGACAACGTCGTATGAACAAGTTTTAGTATCTGATGGGAATGTTAATGATCACCATAGCATGGAGATTAGTCCTCAGCCGTTGATGTCTATTGATCCAATGGCTATGGATGATCCTCCAAGCTTTAAGGTATTACCAGAAATAGGTAATTACTTGGATGATCAGCAGCTTCTTGGATTTCCAGCATTGCCCTTACAAGTTGAAAGAAAGCGGTGTAAGTCAACAAATGAGACAATGGAGAAAAGCGTGGAAAGGAGGCAGAGGAGGATGATCAAGAACCGCGAGTCTGCTGCTAGGTCAAGAGCCAGAAAACAGGTATGTATATAATCTCAGTTGCATTTTGTTTACATACTAGAACTGCATTATTGAGGTGTTTTATAACAATATGGAGATCTCTCTCTCTCTCTCTCTCTCTCTCTCTCTCTCTCTCTCTCTCTCTCTCTCATTCATTTTTGGTGATTTGTAGGCTCATACAACCATGTTGGAGAATCAAGTGTCTGAGTTAAGGAGAAGAAACAACTGGCTCAAAAAGTTAAAGGTATATATATACAATGTATATATGTATGTATATGTGTGTGTACATTTCATTTGTTTAATACTTATATATAGCTTTGAAAACTTTTTTTTTTTTGTTTGAGAAACCATCTGACATGTTGATCATTGGATTGATAGCAGGAAGCGGAAACGGTACTAAATTCGGATCAACAAGCTGCCCCTCGATTCCAACTGCGACGAACCACTTCATCCACCTTCTAGCAGTTATGTTTAGAATTTATCTTCTTCTTCCCTGAACCTATAGGATAAACAAACAAAAGGGAACCATCAATCAACCAAAAAATATACCAATAAAACGTTTGAATAGTCAATTAGGAACAATCTTTATGGGACGGAGGGAGCATAATGCTATCTTTTTATCCTTGCTCATTTTTTAAGAAATCAACATCTTGATAACTAGTAATTAGCCACACACAAAATAGAAGAGTTATATAAATCTTCATCAGCAAAGATGCACTTACAAAACAAATTGGCTGTTGAAGACTGAAGTACCAAATCACTTCTTTGTTGCATCAATAAACATGGCTCGAGTCCAGTGTTCAACATCCTCTGTTTGGGATGGTGGAGGAGGAAACTTGGGGTGTTCCACAAGATCCCATCCTTCAATAAGGTTTTCATTCTTTCCAGTATCGGACAATTCAGTTGCAGAGAGATAACTGGCAGTAGAGCTCCGAAGGTTTTTGTTGTACGTGTTTCTCTGCAAGATGAAACAAGCAATTAGACTCCACTATGACAGGCATAACAACATCGTTATAAAGAACGTATGTCCTGCCCAACTATTCTTATTCTACACATCCAAGTGTGTCAAGTTGTCAACATTCAATTTTGCATAAATTTTGGTTCCAAGATATTCGGACAAACCCCCAATCCTAGCCCCTTCAAACCCCTCTCAACCACTCTATTCCCGTCAAAGATTCCCTGCTTGGATAGTACTCCCTCCGTCCCAAATGAATGCCCAAAAAAATTCAAATTTGCTTTTGATTAAGAGCAGATTTGAAAATTTATTGGACATTCATTTTGGGATGGAGGGAGTAAAACATCTATGAGATACTTCACTACACTTTAAAGTGCCAATGAGAATATGAGGCATCCAAATTGTTTTAGGGCATATATTAGGGGTCAAGTTGGTAATACGGAGTATCAAGCTTACTTATACTATAACACCCTTTGACTACAACATCGTATACAATATAGGAGCAAGAGCAATACTCCCTCCGTCCCGCCCGATGCTTCACCATTTTTGTGAAGCACGTAAATTAAGAAAAGTGATGAGTGGGAGAAGGGTTGTGAGAGGAAAGAAGTTAGTGGATATGACAAGTGGGGCCCACAATTTAAATATGTGAGGGGGAAAAGTTAGTGGATATGAAAAGTGGGCCCCACAATTTAAGTATGTGAGAGGAAAAAGTGAGTGAGGTTGACAAATGGGACCCACATTTATTACCATTTTAGGAAAGGTGAAGCTTCTACCGGGACACCCATTTGGGTAAAAGGTGAAGCTTCGGGCGGGACGGAGGGAGTATAGTATAAGCAGCTGTAATTGAAGCAAAAGCAAAATTACAAAAAGCAGACTACAGATTTAAAAAACTTGTACCGTTGCAGACAATGTATGTGTGCTATCTAGCAACGAACTTGACGAGATGGCTGAATTAACACTCCATACAGATTTGTTCAATTGCTGAACTTGCTTAGATGATCTGCAAGGTAATATAAACATGAATCACGCATACTAAGAGACAGCATCATAAATGATTAATGGCTAGAGATTGCCAAACATGACCCTTGAGTGTATCTCAAAGAATTAAAGAAGCATTGATTCACTTAAACCCATATGAATGTCAATATTAGCTCAAACTTATTTATACAGATTTGAATTTTCACTGCAAAAGGTTGAATTTTTAATTTCTTGCTCTCACCAATGACACTTACTGGGACAGCCTAGGGAACAAGAAGGTTGCTGTGACTGAAATCCTGAAATCAAAACTTGAGCACCACCTCACTATTTACCTACCTCGTCCTTATTATGATGCCATTCAACTATTTGCAATAAGGGAGTACATCAACCGAGAGGTGGAAAATTTTCAAAGAATAACCAACACCCCATAGAAAGATCTCAAAATTACCACACACACAAATGAGAGAGGGTGAGAGAGGCTAGTGTCTTGGTTAACCATTCAGGAGAGAGCTTTCTATAGAACTTACCTCACATATACTTCTCTTTTAATTGCAGAAACACAAGGAAAAATCTATGAACTCAACTAGAGGGGTGTAAATGGTTCAGGCTAGTTCGCTCCAGGCAAATTTACTGACCAAACCACTGGTCCGGTTAAGGTAAATTTGAGACCAAACGAGCCAGACTGAACCAGACCACGGTGGTCTAGTTCGGTTTGATTTAGACTGCTGTTTGGTTCCGCAATTCAGTCCAAAGGTTTGGTCCAACGGTTCTAGACTGTGTTTCGGTCAATTCAGACTAATGAAGGTTTGTTTCAATTTGACTCAATGATTTAATTAAATGTCTTAATAATACGCACCATTACAATAATATATCCATAAGTACCATATGAACTTATGGCTGTAGATACACCACTAACATAAGACAGTCTAATGAACTGGTCTCGTGGTTTGAACCACGGTTTGCTCTAAATAGTTCAGTTTTTTTCTGATTTGGTCTGGGACTCTGGGGGTTAGACCGTAGACCAGACCGAACCTTGCATTTTTCCTATTTTTTAACCGATATGAACCACTTTTACTTGGAAACCAAACCTAACCGTACGGTTCGTTTCGTTTCCGGATCGATCCCGAATTGCATTCTGGATCAAATCACTAACAACTTTAAACTCAACTACATAGGTATCTTTGCCTAGTAATTATACGGTTTAGGAAACGCCCATTCTTGGGTTCAGATGTTACCAATGGCTTAACTTGGGACATTAATATACCCTCCGGCCCAAAAAAGGTCCATTCCCATTGTTTGAAAGACAGTCTAGTACAATATCAAATCACTATTTAACATACATTTAGTATATCTTAGGAAAAGATGTTTCAATCACTGATGCACATTATCATTAATACTATCAATAACAATTTTTATAATTTCATAAGTATAACTAAAAAGGTTAATCTTATAAAATTTTGGTCAATCTTCGATCAAGTTGATCATTAAAAGTCAAAATGAGATTATTTTGGGGAGGTAGCATGCTTCAAATGAGCTAAAAGAGATATGAATGGATCATATTCCACATCACAGAAACTGAGGTACCTTGAGCAAGCCATTTTCAAGGAAACAGCAGACCGTACTTCCCTTGAAGAAGAAAGCATTGCCAACAACTTTGCAAATGCTTCAAAAGTAGATGCCTCAGCAGGAACTTCAAGACATAATGAATTATAACAGAAGGCTGTAACACACGCCACACTTTTCTTGAGAAGTGAAATCCCTTTCTGCAAGTCCATATGTGTCTCAATAGAGTGAGGGGAAGCAGAAGAATAGTTAAAACTACCACCACCAGAAGAATCTAAACGAGCCTTCCTCTCTGATTCCATTGAAGCAACGCCAAAATTACTAGAGCTTCTATCAGTCCAAGAAGTTTCACCTCCAGTGGAACAAAAATTCTGACGTGGTATAAATAGCGGATATTCGTTGCTGCAGTGAAAAAAGATAAGTTTAAGAACCTAAGTGAATATGGCATTTGAGCAATACTTTGAAACCTCCGGTAAAACACAAATTCACCTCCTAGAGGAAGGGCGTGCATCCCAGTAAGAGTCTCGTTGCCATATACGGGAGCATGAACCCTGCAGCAAAATTATTGTTAATATATAATCTCCGTACATAACCCAACACTTAAATTTCAATAATAATAGTAATAATAGATAAATGACTGAATGTTTGCACGGAAAACTTATAGACAGATACACAAATGGTAGACCAAAGCTTACCGCGAAGCCCGAGTTATGAAGTGCTGGAGCACCAACATTGTGAGCAACAATATTCAGAAGTTGTACCATCCATCTGATTAACAGTCATCATAGATCAGCATTTAGAAAAAGACACAAGGTCGTTATGACTTACAGCATTAAATATTCCAAGAATTCATGATTACTGTACCTGGGTTCATAAAATGTTGTGTCCAGCGAACCTAACCCAACTGAATTGAATCCTTAACCAAACTATTTGGATTGGGCATTGGTCATTGGTCACACAAATTTATTATCATCTCAAATAGACAGATAGCAATACAACATGATAACAAGTCAAATAACTATAGAGTGCAATTTGTTTTTTTAATTGACTATGGAGTGCAATTAAGCGCATAAATAACATGCATGACATCATAGAATAAACAGAATTGAGACAGACTAGAATTGTCAAAGGGAGTCATGAGGACTTTACTCTAGTGGAACCATCTACTTCACTGCACTCACGGTTTTAACTACCAGACTACACCCAGATAACGGTATTCTCTTTACAGTTGCAGCCTGCTTGTTGATTAATCCCTACTTCTAAAATGAGGAGGAGAGTGGAGATACTATGCCCAACAGATCTCATAAATACATTCCGGATTAACAGTCCTCTACAAAATGACAAAACCTTAGTAAGATTTAATTGAAAGAAAGGAAAGCTTGAGGTAGTTTGGATATTGTAAACCAAGTCGCTGAAAGAGAAGTAAAAAAATACAATGTAGTCCCTTCAAGTTGGACTAGTAACGTGATAGTCCACAAAACAATAGTTTTTTTCCCAACAGACCAAGCAAAACATAAGCTTCAACAATCCACAGGACCCTGCTTAATCAATCTTCCTATGAGAATAGGTTGCACTACTCATCATTAAGTTTCTGACACTAACTAGAACAGTAAAGAATCTACAAACATACTCACAATCTCCATTGATAGGGATTTTGCGAGCAATGAAACTATGCTTATGATGGTCAAAGGAGAAGAATTAGTTTTATAAAAACATTATAACTTTCTGATTAAACAGTGACAAGCAAAAACAAAGTACAGCACCCAACAGGGATGAACCTACATTTACCACAAAATTTTGAGGGTATAATGGCCCTGAGGGAGCAGGATTGGAAGAGAATTAGAGCTGGAAAATGACTTGTTAATATCAGTGGATTCACATTTACCACAAAATTTTCAGTGACTTCGAAAGAACAACGATAACAGCAAATAGATTTCCGAATGAGGACACTATCAGTGGATAAACATTAGCAACCATAGATTGTGTCCAATAATTCTACTAAAACAACGATCAAATCAAATAGATTCTGATAGAAGCAGATTACCCCAAAGAGGCAGCAAGCTCGTCAGTTGGGACTGAATGGGGATCCAGTCCTCTTGGTAAGCGTGCATTGCAAACTTGATCATACTGGCCATTAGACCCATCTTTCCTCTCTCCATCTATATTCACCTGCAACAAGAAATTAATATGCTGTTATGTCTAACTATATTTTCATTTAAACATCTAAATCCACTTGGTGACATTAATGCAATGCAAAAGCAGACAACGAAACCAAATTTTTCCATTTAAACCTTATACACATCCTTTTTGTTTCTCTAAATGACCTTCTTGCAAAATGTTGAATGACATACATATCTAACCATATCCAAGCTAGTGAAAGTAGCCCGGCGGCTTTCCATTGGAGGTGCCAAGAAACGCATTCCAAGTTAAGAGCTAATGCTCGAAATCTGACTAAAGTGGTCAAGCTTTGAAGGTAAAGTATTGTGCTCTTGGTTTAGCTAATGTAAGATTATATTCAGTCCCCATCTGTATTGGTAGGCTTTGCCAAATAGAATGTCTTCAAGTTGCAAACAGCAGGCGACGCCAACTATTCTACTCAATGTGAAGCCATGGCACTATTAGATCACATATTAAACGTCTCATGTGAATACTAGATAGAATAAAGGTCCCATAAATACATCTCTTAAATCTTAATGCCTTAAGTTACTTTTTTTTTTAACGAAAAGGGCTTCAAAGGCCCCCTAATTTTACAACAACAACAAAGCCTTAGTCCCAAAATAATTTGGGGTCGGCTAACATGAATCCTCATATGTCATCGTGTAAAATAAAGTGTGATGGGGGACTAGACCAAAACCATCACAGAACAAAAAGAAACAATCAGTAACAAGGCAGAAAGTAATAAAAAGGAGCTCGCAAAATAAAAACTATCCTCGGTAACTTCTAGATCTTCGGCCGTTAGATCCGACCTCGAACGCATTCTTGCTACTTTTTTTTCTAACTGGGATAAATCCGTCATCTTCATCATAATAATCATCCAAAGGCCCCCTAAGTTACAACTCTTCTAAGAAGAAGTAAAAATAGTATCAGAACAGCAAATATATCGACAACTCCTAACAATTAAGACAAAACTGGTTATATTTATTAATACATCCGTCTCAAAATAGGTATCCAGTATCACTCTTTGAATTGTTCCACAATAAGTGTCCACTATGTAAACTTTACTTTTTTGATTGTCATTTTTCCAATCATATCATTGGTTTATTCCTTCCTCTAGTTAATGGGTCCAATCCTCATGGGAAGCACGGGAAAATTCAACAATGATACTCCCTCCCATAGTTACCGGGAACGCTACTTCCCCCTCGTCCCACGTCCCGGATCGCGTGTCCCGTAATCAGAGTCGTTTACGTCTCAGTTCTCTTGGGTACGCCACCCAAATCTCCAAAAAAACATCGTCCCAGATCTTTTTAAAAAAGAAGGGAGAAATTGACCTTTCGCCGTCAGTTAATCGAATATCATCTGGGTCCTTTTTCGAACTTTGCTGAAGTTGAAAACCCTTCGATCTTTGTCGATCCAATGCTACTCGAAGTGGAAAGCCTTCCAATCTTGGTCGGGATTGAAGTCGCCAAGACTACGTGGATAGGGAAAGAGTCGGAATTGTTAAGGAGGGAGAAGTGAGGAGAATCTGGACTCTGGATAAAGAGTCGTGGATAGGGATGAAGAAGGGTTTTATGGATCGGGGAGAACGAATGACGCAGATTGTAATTGAATGGGACTCGGCGTACAAAATTATACCTAGAGGGCAGCTATTTTCACCCTCAAAATATTTCCACACTCCCATTAATTGTACAACACTTTTAAGGTGGGTGCGTTTAACGACTTAAAAAGTGTAAGCAACAATTGTTTTTTATTATATATATATGTATATATATATATATATATATATATATATATATATATATATATATATATATATATATATATAACTTTTGCGTTCCCAAATAAAGCGTATCACGTTCCCAATTGGCGTACCGACTAATCCTACCCCTAACGTACCCAAATTTTTAAAGTCATGTTCCTCGTTCCGTCCGCGTCCCCAAAACGTCCCACGTTCCTCGTAACTATGGTCCCTCCTTCCCAAAAAGATTATCTTGGTTACTACTATTTGAACCAAAAAGTTTGTCCACTTTCTAAAAGTGAAACAGTTATATAGATCATATTCCTACTATACCCCTCATGAAATGCACATTTTTTGTTACTTTGTGACTCATTTAATAGGTAAGAGCTCTAATTAATAGGAGAAACTCAGGAAAAATTACCTATAATTAATGAGATTTCTTAATCAGTGTGTAAAGTCAAACCTGACGATCCTTTTGGGACAGGGAGTAATATTTATAATGGGGTCTACATATATTAATCTGTGTGACGGGTGGGTCATACGTACTTTCCAAAGGTCAAGTACTAGTATCAGCAGTCAGCCAACTAAATCTTATCTTGGTCAGTGTTGGGGAACAGATTTTCTTAATGGGTAACAGAAACAGTATTCCAAAAAACAGTATAATAAAAGGGCCTAAAGATGGAAGGCAGGCAGGGGAGAAGAATAGAAGAAAAAGAAATGCAGAAGGGTGATAAATCCTACTTTCGAACTATGAGTTACAGACCAAGGGCACAGCGACAGCTCCGAAATATTCGCATAATGTGAAAAATAGACACTATATATCACTCACAACTTGATGGCCGAATTTTTTTAGAATAATAAAAATAATAATGAATATGCAACAAGTCCTTCAAGTTTCAATCTTGTAATGAAGTTAAGCAATGACAAGGTGAGGTAAGTAATTACGATCAAGAACCAAAACCAAATGGTCTAGCTCATTGCTCATCAAAATAGAAGTGCTCACCCGCCGTTGTGGAAATAATTTGCATATCTGTTTAACAACCACTGACTGTTTGTGAAGACGTTCGGAGGTAATTGCCATCTGACATTTAAGAATAACTTCAAATTAAGGTAGATATGTACTCGTAGCAATCTTTTGTAGGAAAGTCTTGAAAGAACTAAAACATAAATTATATGACCAGCAAAAATAATTACTAAAAGCATGTTGAGTTTTAGCTTATTTGTATTTAACCACAAGGCAAGAAAAAATTTATGGACAACTCGTACATGACCCAGAGTCTGAGTGCAGATTAGGTTAGGATAGTTCTTCTCCAGTTGTTCCACACGATTCCTCTCCATCTACAACGAAAGTCGAGAAACCGTATTCATCTTATAGATAGGGAAAGCTAGTAAAGTAACAACATAAATCAAATTCATTAAAGCATAGATAATAACAATATCTGAAATTACCACACTCATAGCTGAATCAAGCAACTCATATTTGACTTTCAAATCTCCAGCAATCTTCTCAACCTTAGCTTTCCCTATAAAGCATCATTTAGGCTCACAAACTCGCAAAAGATTGTGCACAATACTGAACCTAAATAGCAAGCAAGTGTTACCAAGGTCAGCCAACCTTGTGAAAGTAGTTCTTTTCGAAAATGGAGCCTCTCCCTCAACCTGGCAAGATTCTCATTTTGAAGCACTCTCCAACTGAGTTGATCATCTGCCTTACCCTGAGATATTAAATAAAATATAAATTGTGCATAAAAAGGGAAAAGAAAAATATCATTGACTAAGCAGAAACCCAATTGAGTATCAACGAGTCAAAGAACAGAAGATCACTAGATAAAAAGCAGATGCACAAGCTGCGTATGTAACTGGCAAACAATGTTCAAGCCTAGCCAGGCAATGACTAATCAATTCGGAAAATGACCAGCCAAACTTGATTCAAATTAAAGACGACTAGAAATAGCCTGAAATCTCATGATACTGTGCTTAAAATAGTTCAGTGGCATACTCGGTTTGCAGCATTTTTACTGTTTTCATTTCTAGTGTCCCTCCATCTCAAAACCAGAGTGACGCATTCTGTTTCTAATGGCTAAAACAAAGAGGTACCTTTTCTTTTTAGAAATTCACTTTTTGGCATAATGGCTCCATTTCTTATTTTAACTTGAGGATGAGATTCACTGAATCAACTGAAGCAAGTTTTAATTTTGGGCCTTGTCGCCAGATAAACCGTGGGTACTTTAGGAAGATGATTACTTTTAACCATCGCCCAATTCACACAATAAGCGAGGGCCTCCCTCTTCTTTCGGGCCATAGTGAGCGTAATTATTTTTCATGTATACCTGTCACTAGATGGAAGTCAGATTTGCCTTTTATTTTGTTTGAAAAAGAGTGTCACCCTTCCAGAAGTTAGGGGAAACAAATACTCCCTCCGTCCTATAAAGGTAATCCCACTTTTTAGTGGGACTACCTTTAAGTGGGATTACCTTTACAGGACGGAGGGAGTATTAACTTACATAATTATATTTTTACACAGTTCAAGAGAACGACACTAGAAGACAAAATGTTTTGAATAATAAGACCACGCAATCTTGATATCACCTCATTATGTTTCAAGAGTTTTTTTTTTTGTTCGTAGAAATTAAGTTTGAAAAGTTACTGAAAAGAAAAGGAAAATGATTACTCTAAATACCTTGCCAGCTACCAAAACTGACATCGACCAAGGGATGGAGAAAGTCCAAAAAAATTGTCTGTCTTTCAGCCTTACAAAATAACCATTAACAATAGTACTCAATAGTAAACGTAAAGTAGATTTGAACTATCAAAGTACAAGGAGAAGAATATGAAAACGAGGGTAATAAACAGAATTTTTTTTTTGATAGGTAAATAAACAGAATTATTACCTTTACGTGATTGGATACAACCAAATGCAGGTCAAATCACCATAGACTCATATGCAACTTAACTATAAAATGCAATGATTGACAGCAAATCTGGTTGAGGTAAAAAAACAAAAATAAGCTAGCTACTAGCTTTAAGAAAGTGTTCAATCAAACAGTAGGAGATGGGCAATGAGCATGCATGACTCAAGAAGGAAACCCGAACTCTCCCCTACAATTCAATTCTACTGGTACCCAGTTACTTGGATCTTGGGATCAGTTACATAAAAAAATCTATCCATGTGTTTGGTCCAAAGTAAGGTCACATCACACAAGCCACGTTCATCATACCATTATTTCCTATGACTCTTTTCTCATGTATTAGTTTGTTTGACCCCTACCATGTTGAGACAGTGACTCTGCAACACTTCCATACCATAGATTTCTAATATAGCATAACAATTTGAGATCATAGTTCCTACCAATGGCGGAGCCAGGTCACGATTATTTTTGTTGATACAATAATATGATGTAATACCTATATTTAGTATAAACAAAAATTTAAATTAGTGTTGTTTTTTCTTGGTCAAAAGAGAGTAACGTCAAATTTTTCAAGATTTACTAGACTAGTTTTGTGCACATTAAAATGTAAAGGGGACAAAAAAAAGTAAAGGGGAGTAATTGCCCCCTTAACCCAAGGCATGACTCCGCCAGTGGTTCCTACCCTTAATATGCATTGCCATTCTTTGCAAGTCATCCACAAACACCTAAATCATCACATTCTAATGTTATGAACAAAAGGCAAACATTCAGACCAAGTTAAAGAACTTAAGGAGATTGTAAAAGTTCACAAGGATGAATCAAACCTTGGTGAGAAGCACTTCACTAAGTTTCGAGTATAAAGAATCCCGACGACTCTTCAATGATTTCAAGCCAGCACTATACTCATTTAATCTGCGTCAGCAATTCAAAAATTAGGGTAAAATCGTGTAGCAGGCAACAGAATGCGCATCATGAACAAAAATTGAACAGTTCTCACATAACTGACATGAAAACCCCGCCAAAATTTACCTGTAATTGACACAATTGGAGCAAATGGAAGCAAGGTTTGTGTTCTCGCAAATAGCACAAGTAGTGGTTTTTCTGTTCATGATTCCGAAATTCCTAAACCCTAGAAATCAACATGGCCCAGGAGTCTAATAGAAAAGCTAGGGTTTGAAGATAATCTAATTTGTTTAGCTCCGGAATTGAGCCCTGGGGAGGGCTCGCCGTTCTCCGTTGTCACGGCCCGTGACTTGCAACCTTTAAAGACGATGTTATACGAAGTCAACACAAAAAGAATGAGAAAAGTTATATAGGCCCGTAAAATTGTTAAGTAAACTCATATATTAAATTCACCCCCAAAAATTAAAATAAACTGTTCTCTTTTCATTTATATCCCTTATCTAATTTATCACTTATCTCTTATCTCTTATCCATTCATACCCATTAACCAAATATTAACTCTTTTACTCACTCACATCCATCAATATTTAGGCTCCGTTTGTTTCACGAAAAATGACTTCCGAAAAATGATTTTCAGGAAAATATTTTTTGAAAAATGTTTTCTCATGTAAAATATTTTCCGGAAAAGGAAAACGTTTTCCGAAAAATATTTTCTCTTGTTTGATAAATCTTAAGAAAATGCTTTCCGAAAAACAATTTTCGAGAAGTTTGTGAAAAAATAATTTTAATATGGATGGGTGTGGTAGGCAGGGGTAGAGGAGTTAAAAAAAAATATAATAAGAGTAAAAAAAAAATTTTTTTATGGGGAGGGGGGTAAGGGGGTTGGGTGGGGTAGACAAGTGGAAGCGAAAAAATGAGAAATTTTTTTTTTTTTTTTTTGGGGAGGGGGGGGGGAGGGGGTTGGGTGGGGTTGACAGGAAGCGAAAAAAAATGAGATTTTTTTTTTTGGGGGTAGGGGGGAGGCGGGGTGGGGGTAGGGGGTTGGGTGGGGTAGACAGGGTAGCGAAAAAAAATGAGTAAATTTTTTTTTCTTTTTTTGGGGGGGGGGGGGGTAGGGGGTTGGGTGGGGTAGACAGGGAAGCGAAAAAAATGAGTAAATTTTTTTTTTTTTTTGGGGGGTAGGGGGTAGGGGGTAGGCGGGGAGGGGATAGGGGGTTGGGTGGGGTAGACAGGGGAGCGAAAAAAAAATGAGTAAAAAAATTATTATTATTTTTTTTTGGGGGGGGGGTAGGGGGTGGTGGAGTGCTAGGAATTTTTCGGAAAACAACTTCCTTAGGTGAAATTCGAAAGTTGTTTTTCTTAGGAAACAAGCCTATTTTCTATTGACCGGACGTTTTCCCCATTTTTCGATGTTTGGTAAACCACGAAAAACGTTTTCCGAAAAACGTTTTTCGGACATTTTCCTGGAAACAAACAGAGCCTTACTGAATTTTAGAGAAAAAGAGAGAGAGATCTGAATTTTAAAGAGAGAAGAAGGGTTTCAATTTTAATTTCAATTAAGATGACAAACATTGAAAAACAAAGTATTTTTGGTTTAATTCGTTACGAAAATTACTTTCTATGGTTTAATTTGTTCGATTAATGTTTCAATTTGAGAATTTTTGGATTCAGTTTGTTTCAAATTCGGCCAGTACTACTGACCGAAATTGTAGATCTGTTTGACCAGTAGTGGCCGAATTTTAATCAAAAAGTTAGTCACACCCGACCGAACTTCTTGAGTAATTTCAGCCACACCAGCCCGAATTTTTTGACATTTTTCAGCCACCCCCGACCGAATATTTTGACTATTTTCAGCCATTTATGGCCGAACTTTTATAATATGATATGACTTATCAATTAATGCTTAGATGTGAATTTCATGTTAATATTGGTGTTTTTAGCTTGTAAATATCATTTTATGATATTAAAATGATGAAAATGTGATGTAAAGTGTGTAAGTTTGATATGATATGATATGATACAACCAATACGGGACGTGATGATACCTATTGCTGAAAGATAGACATACGGAGATCACCCGATTAGTGCACACAAGGTTATGAAGTCATCTTTATAACACTCGCAGCAACACAAATCCCAATAACGCCATCAACTTCTCAGGGTATAAGAAAACGACATTAAATTTGTATTTTGTCACGGAAACAATGTTTGAACAATTATTTTTAGTTTTGTATTTGGTGTTTGTATTATATTTTTTTTAAAAAAAAATCTCAAGTATGAACAACTTCTCATGTTTGCATTATGTTTGAATAGATTTTAATTATTTAAGTAAATTAATGACAAATATCATACATTTTCTTGTTTATCCAAAAATAAATGACATGTTTTTAAATAAAAAAAAAATTCTATTTCAATTTTACCACTATTTTTAGGTTAAAACAATGTTATTTATCCAAATAATAGGCAAAAATATTTTAATTTTTGTTTGCCTAAACTAAAAAAAGTTCGGACAGACCGAACCAATCAAAAAGTTCGGTCAGTACCAACTGAATATCCTTCTTCTGTTCAACCACTACTGGCCGAACTTTTTTTGTTTTTAAGCCAGGTGTGGCTGAACTTTTTTTTGTTTTTCGGCCGGGTGTGGCCGAACTCCCCTTATTTTTCAGACAGGTGCGGCCGATTCTGGGCAAAAAAATCATCCAACTCTGGCCGAACTTTTGCCACGAAAGACAAAAATTTAGCACATTTATATGGTTAGAAAGTGAATAAGTATATAGAAATGGGTTTAAAATAAGAAATATATAATAATGAGTGTATAGATTTAAGGATAGTAGCGTCATTTCATTTAATTTAATGGCAATTTTGAAGTTTTAATCTTACGGGTTTACTCAAAAAATTTATGAGCCTATATAACAATTCTCAAAAATAAATTGGTCCTACCAAAATAAGTTTCACAACAAATAATTTAAAAATAATTTTAGTTTAATTTTATTATATTACAAATGAATAAATTATATATTTATTTAAAAGGTAATTTCAAAAAAAAAAAAACTTTTAAAGGTCAATATTATAAGGTCTAAGTTCATTTTTGTTCCTTATATCTCAAATTTTTAATTTAATTATTATATTTTTTATTAAAGTAAAAATCACAAAAATATGTCATCTCAGCCTCAAATTCACGGTAGAACATAGATTGGGAATGAATTAAGGTCAAATTTGATTTTATAATAATAGATTTTCTGAAGTACAATAATTATGTTAATAAAACAATACTATGATTTAAATGAAATAAAAATAAACATTCATTTTAAACAAACTACCCAGAATTCCTTCCATCTTCTTTCTGTAAATTCCGGCGCATAAACTCCAATCAACTGCTCTTCATCCAAGGAGAGACTATCCTGGATGAAGATCTTCAACTTGGTGGCAATACATAAATTTTAGTTACAGGATCCAAGATTATGCAACTGAAAACGGGACTGCGAAGCTAAACCTGGGCTGCCCCCGTAGTGTGGAAGCTTGGAGCTTCAAGAAACGTCACTCGGGCACTCAGTTGTGCTTCACATGAACTTGTCTTGAATTAACTTACGCAGCTCTTCAAGTTTCTGGATAACCATTGGATCCATCATATCCCTTGCTTCTTTGATAAGGGTACCTTCTTTGCTAAAATTGTACGCATCAATCACCACCTTTATATACTTGAGCAACGTCTCTGGTTCCCTGCGGTATCATGGATGAACAAGCGGCCTTAATATTTTAAATATTCAGTAACAAAAAAAAAAAAATTGACCAGGTGAAACGAAATTGAGTAGGTATTGAGTTTCCAATGCTTACGTGTAGAGCAAGTCTTCATCACCTTGAACCACTTCTCCTGGAGTGAAAGCATCATTCAGGAGAGACATAAGCTGTTCAGGATCTTCCACCGTTAAAAGATGCTTTAGTATTCTCACTTCTGGTGGCAGATCCCTCTCCATGTTACTTCTTGCTTTCATGTACAAATAATACAGAATATCTTTTGCCTGTCCCCACCCACATAATAATTACAAAAACATAATCAATATCCATCAAAAACCAAAAGGGGCTATCTCTTGGGACGGAGGTAGTAAAAAATAAGGATCTTGGCCGGCCAGTAGTCACTTACATCATGCTCTGTTATGTCTGTCTCTTTGGTAGTGGCCCAAGCTTTACTCATCATCAACACTAATGCAGGATCAAGTTGATTCTTGTCGGCCAAATCATCTATCTTTTTATAAGCAGCATCAAGTGAAGGAGAGTTGAGTATGTCTCCGAATTTCAACTCCGCAGCGTTTAGGGCTGCAATACTTTCAGTTGCAGTATCATAGGCTTGTACAGTTGCCAAGCATGTGTTCCCAAGCTCAGCAATCTCTAGTCATCCAAAATCAAGGGATATTCTCAGTAAAAGCCACAAGGAGGATATCATAGTCCAATTTATTTCATCTATTGCATCTTCAAGAATTAAGAATAATATAAGATAAAAATACTCCCTTCGCCCCATAATAAATGTCGCATTTAAATTGTCGGTGTTTTTAATGATTGTGCTTTAGTTGTTTGTAAATTGCTCGCACAATGGTATACTTGCACTATGACTATTTCCTTATTTGGAAACACGCCATTTATTTTGGGACGGATCAAAAAGGAAAGTACGACAATTATTATGGGACGAAGGGAGCAATAGTGAGGAAGTTTGTGTTTCCTTCACATCTTATCAGCTAGCATTTAGAAGTTAGAACACCTCTGTATTCTTACAGTTACTTCTGTGTGTATGCATGTTATAATATCTGCTTTACAAGACAAGAAGATCGTTGATTTCACGAAACTGATGTTGTCTAAGGTAAATCCTTGCTCCAAAGAACAGTACAGGAAAACACTAAGTTATAACCACCCAAACGAAAAAATGCCAGGTGCTGATTCACCAGAGATTTCATTTAAGTTCAATTTAGACTTGGGAGTTTCATAAAGAAATATTGATGAACTCATGATGTGTGTTCCACTTTATATAAGCAGTCCAGTGATAATAGCAGGAAGGACCACTACATTTTGGTCTAGAAACATATGCAGAAAAATCTTTATAGAAACATCAACGAAGTCTTAGTCCCAATTTTAATCTTCTAAATAATTACTCCCTCTGTCCCGAAATGATCTTCCCACATTTTTGTCGTTAACATGAAGGTACTTTGAGCAATAATTTTAGGTTGAGTTAATTATCCTAATGAAAATTTAAATCTTGTTATCGATACACCATTATAAATACTATCAATAAAAAAATTTAGATGCTCATTCAAATAAATAAATCAACCTAAAATTATTGCTCAAAGTACCTTCGCGTTAACGACAAAAAAAGTAGGAAGATCATTTCGAGACGGAGGGAGTAAATCCAAGAAAGTAAAGAGACCCCAAGAAAACAATGACTTATATCATAAAACAACATTGTTATCTGAACTTTTTGTTGTTGAACTACGATAATTGTGAAACTGTGAAACCATACAACTGAAGAGAACCTCATGGTTCACCTCAAAAAGAGAGAGAGAGAGAGAGAGAACTTTAGTCTCACCATTTTGTTCTGTCGGGTTATCGTGATAAGAGCCTACTACCATGTGAAGATGCATAAAGAACTCTTGTGTGAAATCTTTTCGTCGCCTGGCAACAACTTCACCAATCTGAGATGGCTCACTTCTGATCAATTGAATAAGTTCGTTATGTCTTTGTACATCAGCATCAACCTGGGCAAAAATACCTTCTTAGTCTGTTACATATTTCCAGCACCATAATAAAACACCTCAAGACGAGGATAACAATAAAAGAAGCAAACACTGAACTGAAATTAACTTTAATTTGAAGTGAAAAAATACCTCGCGCAGCTTCCTTGCCAGCCGAAGTAGTTTGTGCTGCATATCAGGATTATTTTCATTATCAGCCCTTTTCTGACATCTTTCAAAGAAATGAGGTCGAACTTCGCTCCAGGACTTGCTATAAACTAACAATCTTCTCCAGTCACTTGGAGTAGGTTTGTCAACCAAGAAAATATCAATGAGCTTGTCACAAACTCGAGCCATTTGAAGGTCATCCAATTCTTCAAGGTCTTGCTCCTCACTACTTTTAGGAACTTCATGATTAGCTCTGGGATAAGGTTGACCCGGAAGAGACTCTTGTTCGGTAATCAAATTATTTGCTACTGGCGTTGAAGCCGCAACAATGCTGGTGACCTTGCGAGAGAACCATTGCAGCCTTTTTGTAGGGAGCTGATAACCTAGAATTACAAAGCAAACAATTAAAAAAACTAGTCTCCTGTACCTCCCTAAATCATGCAAGGAAGCTCATCACACCGTATATTGAGCATAAATAGGGGCCATAAGACTAGTTGATTTCATGGTGATATTTTTTACTTCCTAGCTAGGTAAATCTTTCTCCTTGGCAAAAAATCAAACAACAACCAGCATAGGGATTATTCCCAATTTAGCCTTGACCTTTTTTTTCTAAGTTAAAAGATCAATAAATTTATTTTCAAATATCAACGATCTTCTCTTAGTTTATGTCTTTACAATCCGACGAAAATAACAGCTGGTTTTAATAAAAAATTAAGAGTTTAACTAAGATAAAAATAAAGGTACAAATGAGAGAGGCAGGACGGCAACCAGATTGAGGAAACGAGAAAGGAAGGAAACAACACGATGGAGATGAATAGAGAAATCTCTCCCTTGCTCTGCGTCTCATTAATCCGGCCAGACCGCCCCCCCCCCTTTCTGCTTTCTTTGACTTACTCTGAACAGGAATGAACTTTGTCTTGAAAAGCTTTAGACCGATATAAATGGCAAAAACTTAGGTTTAACAAAGATTCTGGCATAAAACTCAAGTTCTTTCTCCTACATGTTTCTAAATTTAGTACTGACTGAAACTAATATTCAGAAGATTCTTACGAGGTATGAACTCAAAACCATAAATCTTGAAAACACTGGTCATCGTCATGCATATGCTCAGTAGCAATAGTAAGCAAATTTCTTAAGAATCTGCCTAAAGTAGGTTGCAAAATTACAAGAGCAACATTAGTACATTCCAAATCCACCCCCCCCCCCACACACACACAAAGACAAACAAATGAAAGACAACTCCTCATTCTGTTCACGCGCCAGTATACTGTAATTAGAAAACTGAATCACCCAACTGGAAGAACCTTCAAAATAACAAGGGTAACTTCAAAAAGCAAATTTCTTGATTAACAATCCGACAGTGGAAAGATTCTTCGTTGTAAATAAGTTGAAATCTTTATCCATATTATCAAAAATGGTCAACAATCAACAAGACTACCCAATAACATACTCTCGGAGCCCAAGCTAGGTTTTCTTTTTATCAGCTTTATGAATTATTCTAAAACTTCTGACTACTAGGCAAATATCCCTTTAAATTACATCTCCATTGCATTCCAACCTAGTTTCCAATTTAATCAAATACTGTCCCGGAAAGTTTGTCTAACTTTAGTTTTCAAGGTCAATTCAATCGAAATTTGACAATAATTTATGAAAACCTAATTATCACTATGTAATTTAAAGTGGTACAAACTTTGAGATTACACACACAGAGATATATATAGGGCAGCAATAGCAAAAGGGGAATTAGAGATGGGTACCTTTGAATTTCAAACTGAAAGACAAGGAGGGAATTCGAGAGGAATTTCTGATGAGAGAGGAAGATGGAGAGCAGTCAATAGAAATGGAACTGCAGAAATTGAAAGAAGTAGACGCCATTAACTCCGTCGAGCTTACCAAATTTTCTCTTCCCAATTTATCAGTTTTTTTTTTTTCCCAAATAGAACTGCAGAAATTGGCCGGTCATTTGCAACCCGCCCAATATAACTCATTAATTACCCAGTTCAGCCCAACCCATTTAACATATATTTGGGCTTTTTTTTTTTTTTTTAGCAGTCGACCATTTAACTGCTCTACTCCGGCCATCTACAATCGTTTCAACTACCTAATTTTTTCAACACCCTTTAAAAATACAACACACCAGCTTTTCTCTCCTCCACCTAATTATTCAACACCCCATTCAATTTTTAACTCCGACTACAATGGTTTCAACACCCTTATTTTTTCAACACCCTTCCAACTCTTCATTCTATACCCCACCACTTTTATTTTATTTTATATTCTTTATTTTTATTTTTATGATAATAATAATAATAATTATTAATGATAATAATAATAATTATTATAATTATCATTTATAATTAAAAAAATACTGAAATACTTATTTTATTTTATTTTATATTCTTTATTTTTCAATATAATTAATTTATATTGAAAAAATAGTATTTTTTTGTGTCCAAATCAAATGAAACAAGACTCTATTTATAGATAAAAAAAAAATTTATGAATTTTGGTGTAAAAAAATTTTTTTTTTGATATAAGATAATTGCCTTTGAAAAATTCGGATGATTTTAAAAAAAAAAATTCATTGACCAATCAGAGAGCGACAAGTGGCATCTTAGGAAAAAAGAAAAAAAAGGGGGGAAAGTGCAACGCAGACGCGCCTTGGAAGGAGGTGTCGTACAAAAAAAAATTCATTGACCAATCAGAGAGCGACAAGTGACATCTTAGGAAAAAAGAAAAAAAAGGGGGAAAGTGCAACGCAGACGCGCCTTGGAAGGAGGTGTCGTACACGCGCCTTTTCCGGACTAATGGGAGCGCGACACATGGCGAAATGGGGCCCAAATTTTTTTTTCAACACTTGTTGATTTTTTTTAACAAAATTAAAATTTTCAACTGTTGAATTTTGGTTTCAACACCCCATTGCACGGTTTAAGTAGTTGAATTTTTTTTTCAACTACTCCATTGCAAATGGTCTTAGTCTCGTTGGATAATACACGGAAATTAAGTATAGTGTATAGTAGAATAAATATTGTGAGTATAAAAAGTGATGTATGGGAAATAAAGTGAGGTAGGGAATAGTTAGTAGATAGTTATTTTGAATATGACAAGTGGGTCCCACGAATAAATAAATATTAAAAAGTTTCCATTTTCGGAGTGTGTTTTTTTAAATGAAACACCCAAAATGTAAATTTGTGCCTTTCGGATGGCACGGATGGAGTATGTGAGTAAGTATATTTTGGTTGTATTTTCTGGTACAATTTATTATCTTATATTCAAAAATAAATATCTATTTTTCTGTTAAGAGGCTTTCATAAAATGTTTGCTTTTTATAAAATTTTAAAAATTTTAATGCCAAAAATATATAACGCAAAATCATGTGGAAAAAAAAAAACTGTTTTATCTAAGGGATGATGAAAAAAAAAGGGTTTTTAGACCGCAGGATTCGATTTAATAACAAAAGAAAAAGAAGACTATTAAATTTAATTCAAATTGACACTTATTAATACACTGACACTTGTTTAACTTTCATGTTTTCCAAGAATCTTTGGAGAATTGTGCCCCAGAGACACGATTGAAGCCCGCCCGCCTAGGGTGCTTCTTTCACAACATACTAGGGGTGTAAATGGTTCGATTTAGCTCGATTTGGACAAATTTAGAAGTCAAACCGCTAGTATCGGTTTGAAAAAATTCCAAATCGAGCTGAGCTAAAAAAAAAATCAAACCGAGCTGAGCTAAATCGGTTTAGCTCGATTTGAACCGCGGTTTGAATCAACCAATGTTGATCGAAGAGTTCTTGCTACCAGTGTATGCATCAAATTCTGCATAAACAATCACACCACAACGTAATTAAGAAAAACTCAAGTATCAATTCTGAGTCCATCTTTCAAAAGGCAGCTCAGAAAACTCTTGCTACCAGTGAGATCTACTTTAGAGAGAGAAGGGGAAGAGAGAGAAGGCGACGGTGAGCGGCGGCGACGGTGAGAGGCGACGACGGTGAGTGAGGCAGCGATGGTGAGATCTACTTTAGAGAGAGAAGGGGAAGAGAGAGAAGGAAAAGAGATATAATGAAAGTTCTCCAAGAGGCAGAGGTAATGTATTAGGGGTGTAAATGGTTCGGTTTAGCTCGGTTTGGACAAATTTAGGAGCCAAACCGCTAGTATCGGTTTGGAAAAATTTCAAACCGAGCTGAGCTAAAAAAAAAATCGAACCGAGCTGAGCTAAATCGGTTTAGCTCGGTTTAGCTCGGTTTGAACCGCGGTTTGAATCAACCAATGTTGATCGAAGAGTTCTTGCTACCAGTGTATGCATCAAATTCTGCATAAACAATCACACCACAACGTAATTAAGAAAAACTCAAGTATCGATTCTGAGTCCATCTTCCAAAAGGCAGCTCAGAAAACTCTTGCTACCAGTGAGATCTACTTTAGAGAGAGCAGGGGAAGAGAGAGAAGGCGACGGTGAGCGGCGGCGACGGTGAGAGCGGCGACGGTGAGTGAGGCGGCGATGGTGAGATCTACTTTAGAGAGAGAAGGGGAAGAGAGAGAAGGAAAAGAGATATAATGAAAGTTCTCCAAGAGGCAGAGGTAATGTATTAAAGATTTTAGGGTTTTGAAATAAATTAAAGGTAAGGATTAATTTGATTTGGAATGAATGGTTAGGATTATGGTTTATGGTGGTTTGGTTTGACTTCATAGCTCGGTTTCGTAGGTCGGTCTCGTAGCTCGGTCTCGTAGCTCGATTTCGTAGCTCGGTTTCGTAGCTCGGTCTCGTAGCTCGGTTTGAAAGCTAAACGGTTTAGCTCGGCTCGGTTCGGCTCGGCTCGGCACCCTCAAACCGCAAGCTAAATCGAACCGCTCGGTTTGGCATTTTTTCAAACCGAGTTAAACCACTCAAATAAAAAAACCGAGCTAAACCCCATGGTTTAGCTCGGCTCGGTCTCAAACCGCGGTTTGAGCTAAACCGCTTACACCCCTATAATGTATTAAAGATTTTAGGGTTTTGAAATAAATTAAAGGTAAGGATTAATTTGATTTGGAATGAATGGTTAGGATTATGGTTTATGGTGGTTTGGTTTGACTTCATAGCTCGGTTTCGTAGGTCGGTCTCGTAGCTCGGTCTCGTAGCTCGATTTCGTAGCTCGGTTTCGTAGCTCGGTCTCGTAGCTCGGTTTGAAAGCTAAACGGTTTAGCTCGGCTCGGCTCGGCTCGGCTCGGCACCCTCAAACCGCAAGCTAAACCGAACCGCTCGGTTTGACATTTTTTCAAACCGAGCTAAACCACTCAAATAAAAAAACCGAGCTAAACCCCATGGTTTAGCTCGGCTCGGTCTCAAACCGCGGTTTGAGCTAAACCGCTTACACCCCTACAACATACGTTGGTCTTGATGCTGCCATGGGAAATCTTTATGGTTGCACAGGGACTGAAAATGGTGGATACTTCGGCTGCTTCTCCTTTGATCGGCTTCCTACACACATACAAGAACGTAAGTTAGGCCGGGGGTGTCTCCGGCGAACCCCCTCCGGTGTGAGAGTAATATTAGTAGCTCAAATCACAAGAAAACAAAGGAAACCTAGAGAGAGATAGAGCTGAGAGAGGAGTGAGGGTGTTACCCTGCAAATGAAATATCTTCCTCTAGTTATACCTCCAAGCCCCCATGTGCCTTGCACATGGGGGACACTTGTCAATCATCCACAGGGGGTCTCCAACCACCTTTTACTTAGTGGGATTTCACTGTTGGGCTTGTCAAATCAAGCTACAGTTAGCTGCTTTTTGCAATGACGGGATAAAGGGTCTCAAATCGCGAGCGACAACCAATAACCCACTGGTTATGCCAACTCCGCGACCTAACCTAGTGAAGTCGCCCCCACTGATTCCCGCCATATCGTTCCATCATAAGTCTATCTCTCCGGAGTGTTTGTCGTGTCGTACTTACTCTCGGGCCACTAGGCGGGATCACCCTTTCTCGCACCAACGTTCTCGCCGCTGAGGCCCTTACCCTTACTTGCTAGGCCTATAATAACTGACATTAGGCCCATAAACCCTTTTAGGCCCAATCCAAATTTTCTATATCGCATCAGAAGCCCCCAATGTCGAGACCTGGATTATTTATGATCCAGGCGAGAAATTCATCAAGAGACGCGGGATTCTAATCCCGCCGAAGCATATAAGGCGAGATTATGATTCTGATTGACATGCATACGGCCACGTGTCGAGCTAGGGTGGATGGGTTGGGGCGGATTTGTCAGTGCCGTACGATGCCTCGATGTTCGTGCTTCCCTTTAAATAACCTCATTAAAGGAGAGGGAAATTTTAAAATTTCGAATCGTCATTTTTCCCAAGAAATTTCGAACGCCTCTTCGTCTTCACCACGCCTCTTCGTCTCCATTGTGCTAAGGTTAGTCTACCGTCCCCCATTTCTAACTTTCCAGTCATTCTACCCACCATTTTCTCTCTATTTTCCGGTGAAAGATTTTGAGGAAAATCTCTATTTCTTACGGATTTCACCGTTCGTTTCCTTTATTTCTTTGGGGTATTCACTTTTAGGGTCACGATTCCTTGTTCTAACGCTTTCTGGGTGCGTTTTTGACCACTTTCTTCATTTTTCTGAAGATTCCGGCCGTATTCCGGCAAAGCTCATCGTCTCCGTCCGTTCAGTTACATTTTCCCAGGTATTTGCTTGATTTCTCGCCCTTTTCTTCAATTCTCGCTTTTTTCTTTCGGTTTTACTATCTCTCGCAATGGCGAGAACCAAGTGTTGTACTAGGGCCATTAGATTTGGCCAAAATTTATACACGGGGGGATATTATAGGGTGGAAGTGGGGACATGGGCTAGGATCCCGCGCGAGGATCTTAACTTCATGCTTATGCGACATGATGCTGATGCCGCCGTTCTTAGCACTTTAGAAATTAGGGGTCCCCCCTTTTTGCCTAAGTCTGCCCCTATGCAAACCTTTCATAACACATTTGAACTATGCTCGCACATTTGCTCTCTCTACCATTCCCGCTTTGAATCTGATTTCTCTGACACTGACTATCCCGCGGCTTCCAATTTACGTAGTCGTCGCTTCTCTAAACAGGTTCGATCCAGTTCTAGCGAGGAAAGCAACATGTCTTCTGCCCAATCTTCTTACAGTCATGAAGTATCGGATACTCTTGCTGCGGGAACTTCTTCTCGCGCCCAAGCTTCTTCAGAACAACCAAATGTTGCCGCTATTGCGACAACTAGTGCTTCTTCCTCCAACCTTCAAACTCCTTTACACACAAAATTTGGCATAAACCACAACATTTACTGTATCAAGCCTTACACTGACAATGAAGCTCTTGCTGTAATGCGACAACGAACTGACGGGGTTATCACGTATGTCTCGCATTTAGAGGCCGGGCTTAGATTTCCCTTGGACCCATTCATTTCCTCCTTCCTTCACAAGGCTCAAGCCGCAATAGTAGACCTCCATCCCAACGTTTTCCGAGTTTTGGTGAGCTATATAGTTATATGTCGCTCCTTGAAACACGAACCTTCCCTTCCCCTTTTTGTTCATTTCTTCGATGGCTACACCTCCGTCTCTACGCGGGAAGGTGTAGTTGAGAAACGCTTATCTATAAAATATGGAAGAACCAAAATCCTAACTCCCCTCCTCAGTAAAGTGCATAACTGGCAGTCCAAACCGCTTCTAATAACATCTCGCGTTGGTTGGTCGCATGATGGTGGCGACTTGAGAGAAATTACCCCAAAGGTCGAAACCAACAAAGCTTTAATTTCTGGGGATTCTCGTCTTAAAGAGCGAATCCTACAAGTCCTTGCTGCTGCGTCTGATACCGGCCTAGCGCTCTTTTCTTGGCGAGATATTCTTTCCAACCAGGCTCTTCTGCGGGAATCCGGCTTCCCCGATTTTTATTTCCCAACTGATGAATCCCGTATCACCATCATTCATATTCCTTGTCCCTGCTGGGACCTTCATTCTAAAAACTGCTTTGGATCAGAGTGTGAGCCATGCCAACAAGTTGATCATTGCTGTAAAGCTATGTACGAAGTATTCAGTATGAGTTCTCGCCTTTAACCCCACTTTGTATTTTCCTGTTATTTATGACATACCCCGTTATTACCATAATGATTTCTTTCTCTTTTCGCAGAATTCAGAAATATGTCGCTTGCTCAACGTCGCGAGGCTCTTTCCAACTTGGAAAGCCGTCGAAGAAGGTTGGCCGAAACCCGCCAAACAGCCCTCAGTCAATCCACCGAGAAGGTTATTCCTACTTCAGCCCATGGCGACGATTCTGAAGCTATCGCACGCGAAAAAGTTCTTTGCGGCCGCCGAGAAGGCCGCCGGGAAAGCCGCTGCCACCAAATCCCGAAAACCTTCCAAATCTAAAACTCCAGCTCCAGGATCTGGCCTTAACTTGAGGGATGAGGATGATCCCAGAACACAATGGACATCTCAGTGCGATCCCATAACCACCAATATTACTGCGACAACCGACTCAACTGGCCACTTGCAAAGTCCCCCTTCCCGCCCTCAAAAACGATCCCGCGTCGGCGAAGAGGAAGCTTCTGAGCACACTGAACAATTATCTGCTGGCGCTGGAACTTCTGAGGCTAAGCTTGCTAGTTGGTTGACGGCGGGCTTCAAAATGCCTAATGATCATGCTTCTCTTCTCGCTCTAAGCACCGAGATTGGTGAGGTCCCTGATCTTCCAAACTTGAACCTCCACTCAACCAACCAAGACTATAGAATGCTGGGTGGCGGCATTATTCAGCGTTCCTGCGTCCCCGAGCGAGTTAGAGAGTATGAAGGAACAAATGAGGATTATGCCGCCAATGATGCGGGCTTTCATATCGCTGGGGTAAGTTTAACTTTTTGCTTCTTTTTTCGTTTCATTTCGCTTTATATTAATTTCTTCTCAATTTTCGCAGCTTTCAAGCATACTTTATGGGCTAAGGAATCGTTGCAGCAAAACTTCTCTTGAGCTGGAAAGCCGCGAGGGAGATCTGAAGCGGGTTAGGTCTGAGTGGGATAGAACCAAGAAGAGTTTCCAGGAACGTGAACAATACATTGCCGCCCTTCAAGAGGATAAAGCCAAACTCGTCCAAGTCGAGAAAGACCTACGTCGCGAGATGGAGGAACAAAAGATCAAGTTCGAAGAGCAACATAAACTCTTGTCGGCAGATTTGGCGGCCTCAGTGAAGAGCGATCTTGCTAACAAAACTCTGATTGCAGAACTCCAAGCCACCATTGCCGAAAACAAAACCAAAGCTGAGGCAGATGCGATGGACTTATACGACAAAGCTCTCATTCAGTGTATGCGTGCCGCGGCGGCAAGTTCTGGCGACATTCCGGCTATCACTCCTGACTTGATTGCTAAATGGGGTTCTGAAACCTTGTATAGCGATTTTAGTCGCATGGGTCATAGTCTGGTTCCGTATGATAAAGATGAGCTCGCAGAACTAGCCGCTGACGATAAGCTTCTTGGTAAGCCTGTTTGGGAAGTTCCCGCTCTAGCCAACCCCGACGTAATCTCTCTTTGGTTTGACTTGATTGCCGAGAAGTCAACAGCTCATAGGGCAGCTAAGGAAGCCGCCGAAGCTGCACTCGCAGCTCAAGCTGCGACAAATTCTCCCTCTGCTTCCGGCGAAAATCAAGATAGTCCAGCTTCCTGAACAACTTATTTTTCTAAAACAATCTTTATTTGTCTTGGTTTGTATTAAACAATTTACCTTTCCGTCGGTATTACTTTTGATTTTGGATGTCGCGGTTTGCGACCTTACATTTATATTTCATCTCGCTTCTTTATTACTTTTCTATTCTTGCTTTTATGGTCTATCAACGTTCCAACTTTTGATTTCGCCATCGCCATTTTGCTTCAATAGTTTATTGAAGATTTCTTTGTCACCTTACCCCTACACGTACTACTCCCTTCAAAAATAGTGAGGCTTGTCTTTAGGCAGCCTCACTCTGTTAATGAGCTAGACAAATCTATCTTTAGGTTGCGACAACCGCTTCAGTTATATCGTGCGAGAAGAAGGGATATCGCTTCCCTCTAATCTGGCGAACCTGGTCTCAATCTGGGTCTTTGTCGCCATCTTACCCATAACTTATCTCGTCCGGCCACGGCCAAAAACCCTTCTCGCAAAACTTATTTTGCATGGACTTGGCCGGGCTAGCTTTTACTCTTCATTGTCGCATCATCATTTTGGGATGCGATCCCTTCTTTGTCGACAGTTAGGGATGTTAGCCCTTCTTTGGTAACAGTTAGGGATGTTAGCCCTTCTTTGTCGACAGTTAGGGATGTTAGCCCTTCTTTGTCGACAGTTAGAGATGTTAGCCCTTCTTTGTCGACAGTTAGGGATGTTAGCCCTTCTTTGTCAACAGTTAGGGATGTTAGCCCTTCTTTGTCAACAGTTAGGGATGTTAGCCCTTCTTTGTCAACAGTTAGGGATGTTAGCCCTTCTTTGTCAACAGTTAGGGATGTTAGCCCTTCTTTGTCGACTCCACTAAGCTCTTGGCGAAACCTTCTTGTCACCTTCTTCAAGCACTTGGCGGTGTAGCGTTGTGAGAAAGAAATTCTTATTCCTTTTATTTTTTATGAGTCGCCACCTATATTATTTGATTGGAAACATAGAAAAACCATTTGAAAGAGATTTGAGTTCGGGGCTTAGGTTATGAAATGGGTAGGTTTAGAAGGCATCCATTTCACCCAATCCGGAGATCGGTCTTGCTAAAGAAAAGAGAGGTTTTTAAAAGAAGAAGTAAAAAACGAATCTAAATACTACAAATAAAGGTCCATTTGACGAGGTCAAACGGAATGTAGAATCGATTGCTTCGAGACCGTCTCCATGATTTGGAGAGGCTCTAGGCCGATCCTAAATTCTATGGACTTATACCACTCTAACAATCAATTAGAAGGAAGTTTAGGGATTACCTTGCGTGAGGTGATTTGGGCAGAGTTTCGACTCAAGTTTAGAGTCGACCCTTCACACGGACAGAGTTTCGCCTCGGTCCTTGGTTTGGAGACTGATGCTTGTTTATCAACAAGGTTGACAAACAAACTATGAGGTGAGTTTTAGGGTGATTTTGTAGGATTCTTTCAAGGAGAGAAACCAACAAAATGTGTGTGTTGTGAAAATTCTTCGACCTCTTGAACCTTGGAAGTCACCAAGTATTTATAGAGTTTGGATATGAAGAAGTGGAGAGTTAAAACCCTATCAGATGGTTCTAGACCTCTTCTCCCATTGGTTGGCCGGAGAGATAAAGTTTTCTCTCGAAAAGAGGTTGAAATCGACGAGGAAGCGCTCGTGCAATCTGCAGAGGGGGGATATCTCGCGCGAGACACGCCATCTCGCGGCGAGATATTGCTCCTGTGGACAGTTTTGTCCTTTCCTCGTTATCTCGTATGCAGTTTAGTCCTAAACTAACGATAGTTAGTCAAAACTTAACGAAACATGACGAAATGGTGGATTTCTACTTCTTGACTCAAAGCGAGACTTAGAGTGGTATAAGTATGTTCCGATGTGTTCAGAATGGGGTGTCTACAGAGCCCCTCGGCGACAGGTCTTATGAAAGAAGAAGTGTCGTCGATAGAAAAGACATCATTCTGAACATCGGGATGGTCGTGCCGCACGGCTGCCTACGTATCTCTATCGGAGAATCAGACCAAAACGTAGTTCGACTCCAAAACACGAAAAGAGAAATTTGCTTTAGGTATTTTGAAAATCATTTGAAAATCGCGGAGATTTTATTTTTGAAAAGGTAAATTCATAATGAGGAATCAAATCAAGACCCAATTCAGTAATATACCTTTGTCTCAAGATTCACCTGTCGGGCTACGAACTGCGGGAATTATGTTAGAACACAAAGGCTTACCTGTCCGGCCCTCCGAGTCTGTCGGTTTTGTGACGATTCGCCTTTCTGGGCTCCGAATCGGGCTTTTTGTTGCTGGGGATGACGATTCACCTGTTTGGGCGTTGAATCGGGCTTTTGGTTTGACGATCCACCTGTCTGGGCGTTGGACCGGGCTTTTTCTGATGACGATCCACCTGTTTGGGCGTTGGACCGGGCTTTTTCTGATGACGATCCACCTGTTTGGGCGTTGGATCAGGCTTTTGGTTTGACGATCCACCTGTCTGGGCGTTGGACCGGGCTTTTCCTGATGACGATCCACCTGTTTGGGCGTTGGACCGAGCTTTTGATGACAATCCACCCATGCTGGGCTCGAATCATGTGGATTGAGTTGATGTGGACCACTCGGTTCTCGGGCGACTGGTGCCGTACCGGGCGATTGTGCGCATGTCACGTTTGGCTCGTTCCGTGACTTGCGGTGTCGGTTTTTCCACGTTTCCCTGCTAGTTTATCATTTCCAAGGGTAAATGTGTCAAAATTTTGAACTTTGACGTTGCGTAGACGCTTATTGTCGAGGACAATTTTGTCCTTTTCCAGAAGGTTTATCTCGCCGCGAGATATGATATACCGCGCGAGATATCTACTGTCGGGGCATATAAACAGCAACTCTTGTTTATTTTGAAAACATCTTTTCCAAAATTCCCTCCCTAGCTCAAGCCAAGGTCGCTTTCCTTGCAATTTTTTCGTGGATTTGATTGGTGATTCTCCCCCTAATCCATTCTCAATCCCTCCTCCTTCCATAATCGATGGCTCAAGAACAAAGAAATCCTATCTTGGGGAGTTATTTACTAGGGAAGGATTATCCCCGCGATGATCTCACATTCGATAGGCACACCCACATCTCTACCGCATTGTCCGGAGGGCTTGGTAAGAATTCTATCTTCACCTCTTGTTTCTTGTATTGCATTGAGTTTGAATTCCCTTTCCCTTGAATTCAAATTTCATCAATGGCCTTTTGTTCATGTTTGTGCTTAGAGCTAGGTTCCCCTTGCATGCTTTAATTTTGTGCATTCCTTCGGATGCTTGTTGTTGCATTGTGTGCGTATGAGCCTCCTACACATCATGGATTGTAGGAGAGGTTGATTCGGATTATGATTGACATCCTTGGGCAAGCTTTTCTTGTACGCACGCCAAGTGTTCGTTGAAATGCCCCAATGAAAAATTTCTTCTATTTCATTGATTTCTTGATTTGGAATGATTTCTAATGTTGCTCTCTCTGTTTTTCCTCTGTTTTGCAGTCGTACAAGCCAATTAAGAACTGTCGGGGGAGTCCGAAAATGGCTAAGGCGGTGTGGGACAAGATCAAGGATCTTGACGGCGTCCGAGCTAGGGTGGCCCAAACGGGTTTGTTGACTTTCATTGACAATCTCCAGGGAATAAGGCGGACTCCCCAAGTTCTCCAGGCTATTCGGGAGAGGTGGTGGGACACTACCCACACCGTTCACTTGCGCTTCGGGGAAGCGACTATGACTCCGACTGATTTTCTTGCTATCACGGGGTTAGAGTTCATTGGCGATCCCCTGCCGAAGTTTCCGAATTATAAGCCTGCGAGTCCCGGCGGCGTGGAGCGATTGATTGGTTTCCCCCTAACAAGGTTAAGGGTATCTTTGTGAGTTGACACCCCTCCGGCGTCGGCTTGAGGACTACTCGGAGAAGCCGAATGTGAGTATTGATCGGTTGGTGAGGGTGCCCTCTGGTATATCCTTTACGAGACTATTTTGCGAACCATTCTTCTACGGCCCGTCTTTCTTTGTTACGCTTGTTGGTTGATGCTGGATGAAGTGGCGGCTATGATTGGGGCTCACGGGGCTAGCCTACGCTACCATGCCATGGATGAGGCATGTAGGAATACCAAGGACTCTCTGTCGGGGTATTCTTATGCACAGGAGGTATGCTCTTTGATTACTTTTTACGCTTTTTACGTGCAGTATGCTCATGCATGTTTTATACCGAGTTTGATCTGTTTTCTTTGTGCGAGATATGGGGCTATCTTGTTCTTGGGGCCGTACAAGTTTGAGTTGGAGAGCCGGGCCCCTTTGTTTCCGGATATCGGGAGGTGGAGCCACCCGAACTGGGACCGTTGATGAGGAGGAGGACCAGGATTGGACCTTGACGGTGGCGGAGGCGCGGGCCATCTTGGACACCTTTGAGTACGAGAGGCTGGGCCTATATCCTTGGACCTGTTGGGCTGGAGGTGCATCGCGCTTGGGATGCTACCGGGATGCGAAGGATCTTTGGCGTCTTTGGAGGGAGATACCATGTACCTTGGGAGCGGGTCTTCCCACGGCATGGCGGGGTAGACTATCATACCGGGTGCCGGCGGATCCGCCGAGGTCGATGTATCCCACCCACTCTATTCCGGAAGGATGATTATGCGGGGTCTTTTGGTGGGTGATGCGGCGACGGCTTGCGTGATTCCGGGGCTTCTTATGCGGAGTTTCGCCTCGGTTGATGGGTCCCCTCTGGTGGGGGATAGGCGATCACATGCTCGTGGCTCCGCCTGCGCACGCTTCGGGTTCTTCAAACACTTCTAGCACTTCCTCTCAGGCTACCGGTTCTCTGCCTTTTGCCCCAGACTACGGCCCTTTGAGCTACACGTATATGATGGGGAGCATGCCAATGATGGGGCACATCCCGTCTCCTGATCAGATTCCCGAGGGTTACCGCCTCCCGGCTGATGTCTCTTCGGTATGTTTCTGTTTGTACTGTTTCTCGTATTCGTCCATATAAGTGTATATGTCCGACTCCATCTGAGCATCTTCTTTTCTTTGATTTTTAGGTCACCATATCCGCGGCCGATTACAACCGTGGGGCGACCAAGATGGCTGGGTTGATGGCTTTGGTGTCGGACCTGTCCGAGAGGCATTCCGAAAGCTTCTTCGGCGGCCTCAACGGTGGCCTCGGCGGTGACCCCTACTTGCGGAGCCAAGAGGTCGAGGAGGGATGGTCGCCCCCCTGGTGGTGATGGCGGAGATGCCGGCGGCTCGAGCGACTTGATGGCGTGATTCCCTCCCTTTTCTTTATCTACGATTATACGTACATATTGGCCGTGTAGGCCCGGACAATTTTTTTTCTTTTAAATTTTTGTTAGGAACAAGTAGGTAGCACAAAACAATGGTTTCTTTTTTTTTTTCTTAGCACCTAATCCTGGGTCTAATTAGTTTAATTAACTTTCTCGACTTTCCATGTTTTTTTTTCGGAAATGGGAATGGCCGATAGGCCGCAATTTTGAGCCTGAGTATGGTGTTTTATTGCATGTTATGAATTGTACACGCGGGTTTTCGAGACTTGCTTTGCCAAGTCGGGGCTAGATTCTTGTTTGAGTAGAAGCTGTTGTTGCTTTGCCGTAGGGATATCTCGCGCGAGATAAGGTGTCTCGCACGAAACACGCTACCCGAGCGTAAATCTCTTCCTTTTTCGAACAGGATTTTGACAGTTTTCCCTATAAAATCACCCTGTAGTCCGGCCAGATAACTCATTCTAGCTTTTCAAACTCTAGAAATATCTTGTTAGGGTGAAACTCTTGTCTTCTTCTTCAACCCTGTGATCCATGGCTTCCAAGGAGATTGTCCCAACGTCCATGATTGTCGATGATTTTTCTTTGTCCTCTGAAGTGATTGCATCTTTCAAGCAAGCATCAAGGGATTTTGTAAGGTCGCTTTCGCAACCGGTCTCGCAATAAGTTTATCGCAGAATTCGGATTTAGAATTCTTTTCACTTTGAAGAACCTCCAACCGGATTGGAAGTTATTGCGAGTCTTTGCTCGATTTTGGGATCCCTCTATTCATCTTTTCAATTTTTCTTTGAATGAGATGGTGCCTACCGTGGAGGAATTCGCCATTATCTTGGATATGCCTTTGGTGGCGAGATTGCTTTGTTCCTAAGTATCATAGGAATCATTCGGAGGCTTTGAGCGAATTGTTAGGGATCCCCTTGATACTTGTTATGAGTTGGTTCACCGCAAGTGGGTTGATTGCTCTTCTTTTCCGGACGCTTCAGCGGTGATTCGATGATGATGTTTTTCATGTCCATAAGCGGAACTTTCTGGCTCTTTCTCTTTTCGGAGATGTTTTGTTTACGTGCGGGGACGGCTTGGTCGATTCCCAACGGTGGAAGTTGTTAACAGTGCTAGGAAACGTTCTAGGAACATTATTCCGCTAATCTTGGGTGAGACCCTTCATGGTCTTGATTTAGCCGCATAGATTTGGCGTCATGACTCAAGGAGTCCCCTCCTGTTGACTATTTGGCTTAGGGAGCATCTCAAGTTGATAGGTCCACCGTTGGAATATTCTCCTTTTACATATCATACACGAAAGTTGTTAATCAAAGATCTTTCGGCGGATGAATGGGCCGAAGCCGATTGCGAAGACCGAAGCTGCCGATATTCTCTCGGTGTCCACCTTATTGGAGGTTGAACAAGTATGTTGCCAATACCAAGGGTTTTGACGGGGTTGTTCTTCCGGTTTGCGAGATTCCTCCTTTTACTTTTCCAAGCGGGTGCTCCCGTCGGTTTGGTCGCCAGCAGGACACTTATCTTTTCGAAGGAGCTTCTCGTGGTAGTGTCTTATGTTGGTGTAGAGTTTGCGCAGTGCTAGCTCAAGCATGGGGTGTAGGAACTAATCGGGACCGTTGGTCGAACCTTCGGACTTTCAATGCAAGCATCTTCCTGTCGACAAATATTTGGATTGGTTCCTCCATACCTGGTCATCCTAGTGCGAGAAGATTGATGACTTGCGGCTTTTGCTAAGAGATTCTTTTGTAGCCGAGCAGTATCTTGCGAAGGAGCGAGGCTCGGTCGATCCTGCTAATGTGCGAACCGATCCTACTCGGGATTTTCTTGATGGGGATTGGTACGAGAGGCGAGGCAAGGAATGCCTGGAAAGACGCAAGCTTTGGAGCCCAGGCCTCATGTCTTCAAGAGGCTGTCGGAATCTGTCTTTGATCGTCTCGAGGATGTTACGCTTTGAGAGGCTCAAAGCGCAAGGAGGATCACGACGACGGTGGAGACCATGTCCGCCGGCCAACCAAGTTAATGAAAGGCTAGATCTTTAGGAGTACCAAGAGATTGCTTTGATAGATCAATTGTTTACGCTTTATTAGTATTATTTTTTTTTTCAAGTTTGTTAGCTTAGCAAATTAGTCGTTGTGGTTAGGATTTCCTATTATCATTAATGAAATGCATTGATTAATAAAAGGGACAACTTTGATTTATTTATTTGATTAGACCGAACCCGAAGGCTGCCTACGTTCCTCTTTTACAAAGAATTAAACAAGAGGCTCGGGTCCAACGTAGTTCATTTTTGAGAAAAGGACAAAATATGGCTCCGTGCCGTAGAGTAATCTCGCGCGAGATAAGGCCCCCCTTTTTTTTTTTTTTTTTTTTTTTTATGCACACCCTTTCTTTTGCCTAGACCGTCCCTTCGGGTTTTCGATCTAGCGGGCTTCTTTTCTTGTGCTAGCTCTAATTTTTGCCTAGGTCGTCCTTTCCGGATTTTCAACCTAGCGAGCGATTTGTTTTAAGGAGGCCAAGTCACGCGAAGTACTTCTTGAGCTTGTCCATGTTGGACCGGCTTCGGTAGTTGATCTCCGTCTAAGTCTACCAGTGAAGGGCTCCCCGAGAATATCTTCTTCACAATGTAGGGTCCTATCCATCTTGGTCCCCACTTGCCTAACGGGTTGAAAGGTCCCGGACGATGCTCACTGAGCACCGTGTCGCCTACTCGATGTTCCTTGTCTTGACCTTTTTGTTAAAAGCTCTTGCCATTCTTCTTTGGTAAGCTTGAGTGTGTTCGGCCGCTTTCAACCTTCTTTCATCCAACAGGCTAGATCTTCGTATGCGCTTTCTAGCCGATCGACTTCATTCACTTGGTTTTCTAGGAGAACCCTTAGTGATGGTATTTCCAATTCTATCGGTAAGACGGCCTCCATCCCGAATGTGAGGGCGTAGGAGTTTCCCCACAGTAGGTCGTTCGGACCGAAGTGCGGTACCCCCATAGTGCAAATGGTAGTTTGTCGGGCCGTCTTTCCTGCAGTGGTCATTTTTTCGATGATAGTCTCGATTGTTTTGTTCGCGGCCTCAAGCTGCTCCGTTTGTTTGAGGCCTATAAGGAGATGACTTGTGTCTCGTGATTTTGTACTCGGTCGGTGGCGATTGGTTTCCTTCTCGAAGTGTGACCCATTATCGGATATCATCTCTTGTGGAACCCCGTATCGGCGGATGATGTTGTGCTTGATGAATTACGCAACCTTTCGGCATTCGAACTTTGTAGGAGGCGGCCTCGACCCATTTAGTGAAATAGTCGATGGCTACTAGGACGAAACAAAGGTCCGTTGGCTCCTGCGGTGTGATCTTTCCAATCACGTCTATTCCCCATGTAGAGAACGGCCAAGGTGAAGTCATTGGAGTACAAGCAAGGAAGGCGGTGCATGCGAAGATTGGCGTGTATCCGACACTTGTGGCACTTTTTAACCATTTTGGTACGGTCGGCTTCCATGGTCGGCCAAAAGTACCCTTGTCGATGATCTTTTGGCGAGCATGTTTCCGCTCATGTGAGTTCCACATATGCCTTGATGAACATGGTCCATTATTTCTTGGGCCTCTTCCTCGGTGGCGCAAAGGAGGTTTCCTTGGGGATGTTTCTTGAATAAACGGCCGGCGTGATGACGTAATTGGCGCCCAACCTCTTAAGGGCGATCCGAGTCTTCGGTGCTGTCTCGGGTGGGATGGTTCCATCTAGGATGAAATGCCAAATGTCGTGGTACCATGGTTTCCCTTCGGAGTTTTCAACGGCGGCACCTTTGGATAACCATTCGTCTTTGCGATCGTGAAGATCTATAACGGCGCAGTATGCGGGAGTTGCACGCCGTGTTATCTTGAAGGGTTTAACCGTTTCCTTTAGGGATTTCGACCAAAGAAGCAAGTGTGGCTAGTGCGTCCGCAAACCGATTTTTGTCTCTGGGAAGATAGTGGAATGAAACATCTTGAAATTGATGCGCCAATTCTTGGAGGTGGGCACTGTATCTTTGAAGGGTTGGATCTTGGACCCTCCACTTCTTTAATGTCTGATTGATGATCAATTGGGAATCCCCGAATACCTCGAGTTCAGTCACGTTGCGTTCTAGGGCTGCCTCAAGCCCCGCTATGCAAGCCTCGTATTCTGCGGTATTGTTGGTGGCGTTAAAGTCAAGACGTACTGCTAGAGGAGTGTAGATGTCGTTAGGGTCTACCAATAACATTCCGATGCCGAACCCTCTCTTGTTGGCTGCGCCATCGAAAAATAATTGCCACTTATTTTCTTCTATGCTTAGGATGTCCTCATCAGGGAATCGCGGGTCTTCCCCCTTCACTTCGTCGCAAGGAAATTCGGCCAACTGATCTGCGAATACACTCCCTCTGACGGATTTCTGAGTGACGTAAGTGATATTGTAACGACCCTAAACCTAGGCACCTATTTTAGTATCATATTGTGTGCTTTTAATATTATTGTTAATATTATGTGTCCATTTTTATATACTTGATTTCTTATAGTAGGATATATTGATAGGGAAATAAAATAATGTTCTAGAAAAATATAAAAATAGGAAATAGATAAGGAGTAAGAGGAGGTTAAATTGGGTAAAATAAATAAGTGGGATAAATGGTTTAAATAAAAAATAAGGGAAAGCCTTAGATAGATAGCATGGGGGGGGCCATGCCCCTTTTCCCTAATTCCCTCATTCCTTTCCTCAATAGTCAACACAAGACCATACCTCCCATGCCTTCCTTTCCTCTTCTTATACTTCCCCTACACTCTTCATTCTCCTCCTCCATCATCATTCTTCTTACTCCTCCCATAATTCTCCATGGAAACTACCTCTTGAAGACCTTCACTTCCAAATTCCTAGAGCAAGCAATTCCTCTCCATTTGGCAATCCGATCGTACTTTCGTGTTCGGGGTGAAGAGAGGAACACATCAAGCTAAGAAGATCCTTAATCCATCTCATATTTGCTAGGTAAGTTATTATGACTTCTTTCTAAATATTACACATTTTATGTGTTAATGAATATTTTGTGAAAAGAAAATGATTATGATAATTTTGAATAAGGTTATTTGTGTAAAATGGGTTAATTAAGGATGAATTGATTTCTAGTATGAAATGGGGATTTATGTTGGAAAAATGAGGGTATAATGAGTGTAGGATGTTAATGATCTTAATGGAGTTCTTGTATATAGTTATGTTCATCTTACTTAAATTTGGGAGATGTAAGGAGTATATCTCATTTGGGTAGAAAGAAGTAGAAAAAGGACTTGTTATACTTTTAATGTTATGAATTATTATGATCTTTCCTCCTATTTAATGTTCATGAACTATTGGGTGTTGTTATTTTATTATAATGGTTAATTAATGCTTAGGAAACCTTCTTGGAGTTGATAAATGGGGTAATGATAAAGAATGATGTGGGTTAAAGAATTTTACCAAGAGTGTAAGAAATGGGTAGAGTTAGTTTTAGAAGATTGAACTTGAATTGTGTTAGTGAAATGGGTTGAAAACCTTGTGGTGAATAATTTATGTTTATATTATTTTGGGGTTTAATTGACTTAGGTTGAGGATTGTAAAGTTAGAAATCCTTTTGGGGTCTCATGGAAATAAAGGTTGTGAGAAGGAAAAGAAAATAAGTAAAAAGGGTTTGAAACCTAATTTGTGGGAAAGAAGCTTGGGCGGTCGCCCGCTGGGGGCTTGAGCGGCCGCCTGCGGCGTAACATTAGATACATTTGAGACTCTTTTGGGCGGTCGCCCAGTGACATGGGCGGTCGCCCGTGTCACCGAACCTTTCCCCGTTTCTCGTTCTTGCCGATTTTTACCGACAACCTCGTGGCATGAGTAATAACCATTATAAATTAATAGAACTTAACCCAATCCGGATATGAATTAATCCCTTTTAACCTAAGTTAAAGTAGAATACCTTGGCTAGGCCATGGTGTCTTATTTGATCAAAATGGAATGGTTGAAAGTAGGTCTTGCACTTTTATGAATATTATTCAAGGTCGAGTAGTAACTTTGTAAGAATGGTTTACGGTTTAGGTTGGCCTTACTTGCTCCCATACCTTGATGATTAGTTGAACAGTGTAGAGATTAAAATCACACTAGTGTGTTGGTTAGGAATGTATATGTGTTACATCAATATATTGTATCCCGATTGTGGATTATTTGGTATATGATGGTATTGTATCCAGATTGTGGATTATTTGGTATTGTTGTGTTGTATCCCAGTTGTGGATTATCTGGCATATTGATTATATTGCATCCCGGTGTGGATTATGTGGTTATATGGTTACCTTACTTGAATTTATATTCATTGATGGTATTGATTAGCATGAGTATACATTACCATGTTGTTATATTATGATGCATAGTGTACTAAATGGTTGTTGCACTATGGTATTGATTTCATGAGTATACATTACCATGTTGTTATATGATTATCCCTTTTTGTGGATTATGTTTCAAGTATCTATATTGTGCTTGAACATGTTGATATTTTGGGGTATAATGGAATTCAATCAATTATGGATTTGTTCTATAAGTGATTGAAGGTTCATCATACCTGGGACCGTCCCCTCTGTGGCCACAGAGTGGGTGTGCTAACGACTGTATTGACCCAAAAGGCTTTACAGACCTGTTGCAATTGGTGTACGGGGGGAATGCTTCTGTATTAAGCCTAAAGCTTTACAGTTAGCGATATTATTTTTGGATACTCTATTATAGGTATCTTTTCTTATATGGATCTCTGGAGTATGAGTCCTATAAGAGGTGAATGTGCTGGAGGCAATTCACCAAAGAGTGGAGTTTTACTCCCACGTTGTACGACTTATTGTTCAGACGGTAAAAGGTAAAATGAGGTAACGTAAGGTTGTAAGTGCTCCAATTTGAGCTTGTTAGAATTTTCGTTAGAAAATTAACGAAAGTTATAACATTTCTAACAATTCCTAACAATCCTAACTTTTCTAACAAAGTGAGGGTAAAATGGGCATTGTTATTTAAGGTTAAACCTCAAAAAGAATCTCAAAAGTAAAACAAAAGGAATAAAATCATAAATAGAAATGGCTGGAAACAATGAACTGGCTGTTAATTTGAAATTTCAAAAAGATTATTCCTCTTGTCCAAAGCCTGAAGCTGCATTTAATGAACAGTGCACGCGACTGGATCCATCCGCGCGGATGAGTTTGTCATTTCAGAGGGCTATAAATTGAGCCCTCCAGTCACAAAAAAAGAGAGGAAAACAACACATTTTGCACCGAACCTCTGGCGAAATGTAGAGAGAAAACAGTGAGAATTCACTTGAATTGTCACCATTTTCTCTCCAATCTTTCCCAACTCATACTCATCCACTCACTCTCATATTAAAGCCCTAAACACTCATACACTCAAGCCAAACACTCAAGAATACAAGGAAGATTGGTAAACCCTCCTCTTCCTAACCCTAAATCTCATCCATGCATGCATCTTCAAACTACAAAATGTAGTTCTTTCATCTTCTTGCTCTAGATCTAAGAAGATCACCATGGAAGACCATCTCCATGGATGATCTTCTACAAAGATCAACATTATTTTCAAAGTTTTCTTCCTTTCTTACCAAGAAAATTTTCCCTTTTTTTTTTTGTTTGAAAGAAAATCAACGAAAACGGAGTCGCCACGCCATTTTAATTTTGAGGGCCAAAATTTTGAAAAAAGCCCGAGATCAGAGATTTAGATTCGGAGGTCATGTTACGCGTCGGGAAGGACGTTAGTGTGCACCCGACGCGCCTCGTAAAACGAGTCTTCCAAGCTGAAAATCATTTGTGTGTGTGTGTGTGTGTTTTGGCCAAAATATGTTGAAACTCAGAAAAGTAAAAATTGGGATATCTTTTTAAGACTTTAAACTGATCCCATGATTTTTTGGAAGATTTTTGGATTGAGATTTGGCACTCAAAAGACCTTTTGAAGTTGAGAGCCATTTCTGCCAGAATGAAAAAGGCAGTGGACCTTAGATTTTGAAATGGATTCAAGGGTCTTAAAACTTCATAATCTGGATAAACTCAGAGAATGAAAGTTGTTCTAGACACCTTGAATAAAGTTTGTGCGAAGGAATTTTCCATTTTGGAGCAGATTTGAGGGGTCAAAACCTTATGGAAACCTCAGATATGAGATCTGGATTCCCAGAAGCTGATGAACTAGCCTCTGAAAGAAAATTTGAAAAGAGGAGTTTTACTCACCCAAAAAATAAAGTAAAAATATGTCTGGAAATCTCTGGATGTTGGATACAAAAAGTGTTTTGTAGTCAACACCAAATTCCAAGTTTATCTGTGTCCAAAAATTAAGACCATGGACTGAGGTCTGAGAAAATTGCTACTGGACAGCAACTTCTCAAGAAAGAAAATATGATTTTAAGGGGGGTTTTGCATCCATGCTTGTCCCCATTTCCTAGGTTTTGGTTAGTGATCACTAGACATTTTAGTGGTGAATCAACTATACCAAACCATCCTTGGGGTACATTAGGACTAAGCATTTCATTTGCTTGGGAAGGGGATTTTTATCCTTTGAAAATGAGATTTTATGCTTGAAAATGGTTTTTAGGGTTTTGACAAATGAAATGCTTAGTCCTAATGTACCCCAAGGATGGTTTGGTATAGTTGATTCACCACTAAAATGTCTAGTGATCACTAACCAAAACCTAGGGAAATGGGGACAAGCATGGATGCAAAACCCCCCTTAAAATCATATTTTCTTTCTTGAGAAGTTGCTGTCCAGTAGCAATTTTCTCAGACCTCAGTCCATGGTCTTAATTTTTGGACACAGATTAACTTGGAATTTGGTGTTGACTACAAAACACTTTTTGTAGCCAACATCCAGAGATTTCCAGACATATTTTTACTTTATTTTTTGGGTGAGTAAAACTCCTCTTTTCAAATTTTCTTTCAGAGGCTAGTTCATCAGCTTCTGGGAATCCAGATCTCATATCTGAGGTTTCCAGAAGGTTTTGACCCCTCAAATCTTCTCCAAAATGGAAAATTCCTTCGCACAAACTTTATTCAAGGTGTCTAGAACAACTTTCATTCTCTGAGTTTATCCAGATTATGAAGTTTTAAGACCCTTGAATCCATTTCAAAATCAAAGGTCCACTGCCTTTTTCATTCTGGCAGAAATGGCTCTCAACTTCAAAAGGTCTTTTGAGTACCAAATCTCAATCCAAAAATCTTCCAAAAAATCATGGGATCAGTTTAAAGTCTTAAAAAGATATCCCAATTTTTACTTTTCTGAGTTTCAACTTATTTTGGCCAAAACACACACACACACACACACAAATGATTTTCAGCTTGGAAGACTCGTTTTACGAGGCGCGTCGGGTGCACACTAACGTCCTTCCCGACGCGTAACATGACCTCCGAACCTAAATCTCTGATCTCGGGCTTTTTTCAAAGTTTTGGCCCTCAAAATTAAAATGGCGTGGCAACTCCGTTTTCGTTGATTTTCTTTCAAACAAAAAAAGGGAAAATTTTCGGATACACATTCATCACAGTGGCGACTCCGCTGGGGACTAAGCTTTTTTTTAAAAAAAATGGTATTTGGTATATTGGTGGAAACCACTAAATTTCCCGTTATCGCCTCCTAACACGAGTCGGGGATAAAGTGTGGTCTAACAATCCCACGTACCGGTATCACCGTTTTCAAAAAAAAGCTTTTGAGGGTCAAGCTTCCGTCCCGGCTTTGAAAATCATTTTTGTGTGTGTGTTGATTTTTGCACAGTTTTCATGTTGTTTTGGCCGCCTCGGAGAAAGTCAAAATTTTGACTGTCGGAATAATGTCCCTAACTGTCGGAATTTTCGAGCTTACGTGCTTATGTGCTCATAAAAAAAAAATTTCAAAAAAAAAAAGGATTTTCAAAACAAAAAAGAAAGAAAATTTCCAAAAAAAAACCATGCATCATATTTTTAAGACTCATAAAAAAATCTCTATTTTACTCAGAAAAAGAATATAGACTGCTTGCACACTACGCGCACGTGACCGTACACTGCACACTACGTCCTTAACCGGGGAAATCCTTGTCGCGGTCCGTTTGGTCTTATTACGCCTCTCGGATGATGCTGCCACGGGACTACCCAGGCATCCACGTGGAGCCTCGTGTCGACCATGCACTTGTCCGTGACACACTTTGTCCGAGACCCGGTTGGTTTTTAGTCTCGGGTCCGTGTCATGCCACTGTCCGTGTATAGACCTTTCCTTTCAAGCCTTTGTCGGCATACCGACTCAATATCTTTCGGGGACCCTTATCGGTCGAAGTTCCGCCGGTTTTCCGCCGCAGACTTTGACCAAGATATTGACCGCGCCTTGACTTCGGCTGATCGGCACAAATTATACACGGACTCCCAAAGATTGACCGAGTCATCAAGGATTAATGATTATTCCATGCCTAATTACTTGGCTTAACCGACGACAAGTCAAGATCAATCGTGGACGCTTATCGGTCCAAATCATGCCGACTTTTCGTCGAGCCCTCGGACATGATCTTGACTTTTGACGTCGGCTTTGTCCGTAATTTACATCGAATGCTCATTAAGACTCGATTACCCGCCATACTTTTAGGATCGTTTTCTTTCGGTCGGTGGGACCCGCTTGCCCTATAGGACCCTCGCAGGGGCCGTCCACCCGGGAGGTCGAAATACGGAGTGGAATACGAGGGGCTTATAAACGTGAACAAATAAGCGCATGTTGCATGAGCCTAAAGCCCAAACACCTACCCTCCTTCCATTCCCGGACATCCGAACCTTCGTGTCCTTTCCCCGCGACTCCTCACAAAGCTTGGTTTCGGGCACCGGTCATCGTTTGATTAGTTGGGAAGAGTCAAGCGCGCCATCGGCTTCGCCGTTTGTTCCGACTCCGGGTTTGTAATGTCCGCATCGGCCGGTAATGATGGGGATAACGTTGCTCCGTCCTCCAAAATCCCTCGGACAGACCCGGTGTGGATCCGGTTGGTAGAACAGATGAGACTTCGACATGAGGCTCAAATTGATGACCTGCGGGGGTAGTCGCAAGTCATGGTGTGACTATCGGTCTCAATTCCGATGGCACTTTTACCGCAAAGAAGGAAGAGGGTTCTCCTCCTCTTCTTAATAGTCCCGGATACATCAAGATGCTACCCCAAGATTCCTATGTTTCCACCGCCAGGGACTCCTGCCCGCCGACTTACGGGGCAACCGGCCCCCAAACAAAGATCGGGGACGAAAGAGTTCGGTATCTTGTCGGTTGTCCCCTCTCAAAGTGATGATCCCACAAATATCATCCTGAGTGATGAAAATCGAGGAACAGTTGAAGAAATATGGTCGGCCATCAAAGCCCCTGGAAGAACGCCGGAAACGGACAGCACTGGATTGAAGAGGCCACACGCCACTTCGGGACCTTAACAATATCCCAAACCGCGGGGCTACCCCGAAAGACAAACATGTGCCCGTTCCCAGGGACCTCAATATCTCTCATTATCCGGCGGAGTCCAATCACTGCTACTGCATGAGCTCAAGAAGAAATCCCCTGACCGGCCCACTCGTAGTCATTCCAAAGACCGCCAACCCGAGGTCCCAAATCCGCCACCACTGCAGTAGAACACATTTGGTGGGATATTTGTGGCTGTCCCGATTGCCTTGAAAGGGACTATCGGATCGGATACACGAGGACCGTCCTCCTAAGAAAAAGAAAATTTCCTCCCCAAAGAAAAATTGAAGGAGAGATTCGAGGCGGTGATAACGGCGTGGGAACGCTCGGGGAGCCATGCAGGGGATTTGATTATTATGTACTCTACTCCGGTCAGTCTTCCCCAAAGCAAAAAGGGGTAAAAGAGCGAGAAAACCCTTGCCAACGACAGAGTGAGACTTTCTGGATACTGTAAATCAGCAGTAATCGTAAGTCCAACCCCTCGGGGTCGACAAGGTTCGGATTGTCCAGCTCGAGTATACACCGATGAAGAAAAACCGACGCCGATCTGGCGCCCCACTCAATCAACATGTTGACCGGAGATGTCAACCGCCACAAAAGGCATCGGTATAACCCGGGGGCTTCGGCAAAGGCTCTACCTCGCAAGAAAAAGGCACGAAGCGGCGGGTTTAATGACTCTCTATCCCGAGACAAGGACCAAATCTATGATCCTCACCTATATGGGAGTATGATCACCTTCGCGATGAAGATTTGCCAAGAGATGTCTCCCAACACAATGAAGCTTTGTACATCACTATTCGGCTCAACACCATGTCACTCCACAGGGTATTAGTGGACAATGGATCATCGGTAAACGTCCTTCCCCTCGGCATGATGAGGGCCCTCCGCATAAATGAAAGGCGCGTGATCCCATCTACCGGGTCGTCAAGGCCTACGACGGTTCGTCTCGTCCCATTCCAGGGACAGTAACTCGGAACTCGGTACGAAACCCAAATGGTGCCCGCAAAGTTCCATGTAATGGATATCCTCCGAGTTCACAGCCCTACTAGTGGCGCCCTTGGTTGCATCACATGAAAGCCATAGCCTCCACTCTCCACCAATGCGTCAAATTCATCAACCTACAGGAGACCTTGAAGTCATAAGGGGTGACAGGTTTCCTCATAGGGAATGAAGGCTGAAAGCAATAGCCAAGAACGCCCACGATCAAACACCGGGGCTACATCCTTCAAGAGGCAAGTCTCGCGCATCCTTTGGAATCCAGCGATGCCAACTATGTCGACACACTCAAGCGAGCAGAGACTCAGAAGAAGTTCGATTCATCAAATTTAATTGCTATTTCCAACACTTGGAGGCGTATGGAAGGAAACGCTCAACACCGCCATGATACTGAGCACACAAGTCCCCGGTCCTCAATCACAGATTTGTCGGTGATTCCGCAAACCCATTCTTTGGCCTCGCCGAGAGAGGAGATTTTCATGATAAAAGTCGACAAACACCGAAGCAGCACTCGGCTCGAATCTATGAACGTCGTGTGGGACGTCCTCCTTGCTGAACTACCTGCCGAGCCTTTCCGCTCGAGTATGGGACATGAGATTTTTCTAGCGGCTCACCGAGACGCAATACGTCCTTACGTCCGGATTGAGCGGTCGGATTGTGACGAAACGGAAGTCCCTGTGGATTGAGGAAGATCCCTACATCCACATGCTCGGCTTTCGGACGCCAAACACAATTGATTACGGTTCGGACAAAGAGATGATAGCAACGGCGAAGAGGAGCACAGAGACCATGCCTTTCCCGGGTTGTGAAGCCACCGACAAGCGATGCCGCTAAAGAATTGGGAAACTCTCTCGGGCCCGTCCGCGACCAAAGAGGAAATGATCACCAAGCTTGGATTGGTCCCCGTCCTTTCGTGTCAACCTTTGTAAAGTCCTCCGAGTCTCTCATTGTTGAGTTCGAGTCTCTCGAGTCGTCCGATGGCCTTACGCCCGAAGACTACGAGTCCGTAGCGAACGTTGTATTCCCCTTCGTCTTGATGAAATGATGAACCTTTACGAGTATCCCTTAATTGCCGCTTTAACTAATGATGAATTAACTAATAATCTAAAAACGATTAATAACGATTCACTAGATGAAGAGGCGAGACACATTAAATGAACAATATATCAAAGAAATCTTTAGCGAGGTTGTCAGGAAAGAGGAAAATCGAGCCCAAGCCGCCGAAGAGATTTTGACGAGTGTGAACTACAGGAGCTGCGGAAGAGCCTAAAGAAACGCAGATTGGTAGTTTCTTCGAAGGGATTGAAAGGGTTGCCCTAATCGAGCCGCTAAAAGAATTCGTGGATGTGTTCGCATGGTCCTATAAAGATATGCCGGGCCTCGATCCTTCCATAGTTGAGCACCGAATACCGCTCGACCCGTAAGTCAAGCCGGCAAAGCGAAGCTAAGAAGAATTAAGCCCGAATGGTCCTTACAAGTGAAAGAGGAAATAGAAAAGATGCTCAGGGCGGGGTTTCATCGGGGTCATTGAATACCCAACATGGCCGTCCAACATAGTGACGGTGACGAAGGCCAACGGAAAAATCCGATGCTTTGCGTAGACTTCGAGGATGCGAACAAAGCCGGTCAAGACGATTTCCCCACGAACATCGACATTTTGGTAGATTCCACGGCCAACCATGAAGTCAAATCCTTCGTCGACGGTTTTGCAGGCTACAACCAAATCAAAATGGCGTAAGAAGATCAAGCCAAAACAGCCTTACAACCCCTTGGGGCACATCTTGCTACACGGTCATGCCATTCGGACTAAAGAATCTTTGGGGCTACGTATCAAAGGGCGGCTACGGCTCTGTTTCATGACATGATCCACAAAGAAATTGAGGTCTATGTGGACGACATGATAATACATTCCGGAGGATCGAGATGGCGGCACTTTGTTGATTTGAGAAAATTCTTCGGCCGCCTCAGAGACCACGGCATGAGGCTGAATCCGGCCAAGTGCACTTTCGGTGTAAGACGAGGTAAGGTACTAGGATATATGGTGACAGAACGGGGAATCGAAGTAGATCCCCGTAAAATCAAGGCGATAGTTGAAATGAAGCCACCAGGACAACGACGTAAGTGAAATCCTTCATGGGAAGACTCCAATACATAAGCCGCTTTGTAAATCGGTGACCTCGATCTGCGAGCCGATCTTTAAGTTGATGAAGAAAAATGCCTACACATAATGGACCCTGTAATGTCGGCTTGCCTTTGAGCAGTTAAGGCATACCTTGTGAATCCCCGATTCTCTCGCCCACCACATCGGCAAAGCCACTCTTGCTATATCTAAGCGTCACGGATACGGCAATTGGGGCTATGCTAGCTCAAGAGAAGAAAGATTCCAAAGTCGAAAACGCCATCTATTTCGTAGCGTAAAGCTCCAAGGAAGCGAACTCAATTACTCACTTGCGAGAAGACTTGAGCGAGGTTTGGTGCAGGTAGTGGGAAAATTGAAACACTACATGCAGTCCCACCCGATACATCTTGTCTCAAGAATAGACCCCATCAAATATTTGTTCGACAAGCCTTCCATCTCCATGAGGTTGGCAAAATGGTCGTTCTTTTTGGCCGAATATGACATCACTTATGTTTCAAGGAAATCCGTAAAAGGACGCATAATGGCGTAACATCCGGCCGATTTCCCAAGTGATGAGTCCCGAGGACTGAACCTCAATTTCCCGATGATGGAATCTTCGCTCTAGAAGGAGAAAATCGCGGCAACTCTTCTTCGACGGGGGGCGTCAAACAAAAGGGGGAACGGGATATGAATGCTTACGGTCGATCCTACTTCACGAACACACACCCCTATAGCAAGTAAGTGAACTTCAAGTCACCAACAACGTCGTCGAATATGAAGCTTGCATAGCCGGGTTGGAAGCCGCCCTTGAAAGAAATATCAAGGAATTGGAGGTGTATGGTGACTCGCCCTCATCATCAATCAGTCTCTAACAAATGGAAGACCGTGGATCCGGGTTTGCGTAAGTATCATGCTTACATGGAAGAACTAGTGGCTCAATTTAAAGAAATAAGTTTTCATTACACCGCAAGAGACCGAAACAGTTCGCGAGATGCTGCAGCTACACTAGCCTCTCTTGTCGAAATACCCGAAGGAAAGTCTGTTAAACCATTCGTAGTCGGGAGAAGAGAGAAACCCCGCCTATTGCTTCGAAATTGAAGCGGAGCCGAACCGATCAATGATCCCCAGTACACTCAGTTACCAAGATTACGAAGGATGGCGAGGCCTCTTTCAAAAATGAAGATGGGGAATATAAAGAAGGAATCAAAGCAAAAGTCTCTCGGCCACAGGCGGCTCGCCTCCCATTATGTTCTTTTGGGAAATATGCTATACAAGAAGCGTTATCAAGGCCCCCTCTGCGGTGTATCGGCAAACAAGAGGCTACCGAACTCATGAAAGAAATACATGGTGGTACTGCGGCCCTCACATGAATGCTCGAGCTCGATGCAAATCATGCGAGAATGGGGTACTTTTGGATCTCCATGGAAACCGACCGCATCCGGTTCGTCAAAAGGCTGCGACAAATGTCGCCGATACTCAAATCTTAATCACTTGCCTCCTCACGAGTTATCTTGCATGACAACCCCTTGGCCTTTCGTCACTTGGGGAATTGATGTCATAGGCAAAATCACACCATCAGCAAGATACGGCCACGAGTTCGTCTGGTAGCCGTGGATTATTTCACCAAGTGGGTTGAAGCAAAGTCCTACAAAATCCTCAACTCGCAGAAAGTTGCCCTCTTCATCAAGGAAAACATCATGTGCGGATACGGGTTGCCGGCCCGAAATCATCTCGAGATAATGGATCCCACTTCGAAGGGAATGTGAAAAGCTATTTGGCGGAATTCCGAATAACCCGTCACAAGTCATCTCCCTACAGCCCCAAAACCAACGGAGCTGCCGAGGCAAAGAAACAAGACTCTGGAAAATATCATCCCGTCCAAGGCGTAGATTGGCCGAGAAGTTACACACAGCGCCCTGGGGCTCTGAACATCGGTCGAACGGCAAGCAGGGAAACACCTTTTGCCCTCACATACGGAATGGAAGCCGTACTCCCAATCGAGCTGAAATACCCTCGCTCCGTATACCGCTGGAAAGCCGGATCAACGAGGTCGAATGGCTCCAGTCGCCATGATGAATTGGCCCTACTAGATGAACGCCGATCGAAGGCCATGGAACACATCCGAGCCTACCGAGGAAGAATGGCTAGAGCCTTCGACAAGAAAGTAAAGCATCGGGAGATCCGAGAAGGTGATCTCGTTCTAAAAGAAAAGCCCCCGATCCGTATCAACCCCTCGGCAAATGGGAGCCTGTATGGGTCGGGCCATATGTCGTCCGTAAGATCTTCTCCGGAGGAGCCATGCAACTTGAAGACCTCGACGGGAATCCCTTTGTACACCCGGTGAATGGTGACAAGGCTGCGCAGATACTACGCGTAAAACAAAAAAAAAAGAAGAGAAGGAAAAGAGTGCTAAAATAGTAATACCCAACTAGGTTAGAAACCCGAAAAGGGCGGCCTAGGTAAAAAACGGGGTTGCACCAAAAAAAAACAAAAAAAAAAAAAAAAAAAAAAACAAAAAAAAAAAACAAAAAAAAAAAAAAAAAACAAAAAAAAAAAAAAAAACAAAAAAAAAAAAAAAAAAAAAACAAAAAACAAAAAAACAAAAAGAGAGTTCACCGGGTTGAACTACGAAGACCTGAGCTCCTCAAAATGAGGGGAACGTAGGCGGCGGAAACGGTTCGGTCTAAAGCACAAATAAAAGCCATACTTTGGCATCAATACAATTGATCGAGACCATGAAAGCGTCTCGAAAAACTCTAAAGCAATTCAAATATTCATTACAAATTAAAAGCTCTTTGATGAGTCTAAGCCCGATTCATTCCTACAACCGGCAACCTGCTAAAAAGAAACTAAGATACATAATCAAACTAATGTGTACGCCATGGCAAGAAAGGGATACTCGGAAAACTCGTAATCACTCCAAGCCACTCGTCTTGGCCTCTCCCCTCTCTTCTTCCCCTTCGAATCTTCTTTTTCGAACAGGAAAAATGTTAGTGTTTCTCCTACCAAGCTACGGTATAGGAACGGGATCTATCAAACCGGCCTCTGTCGGGGCCTTAGTAGCCCTAGCGTCATCTCTCATCTCCTGTAGCCTAGGCGGTAGCATAGGAGCCCTCCTCTCCTGTCTCTTGACGTAAGCCTCATAATCGGTCACGGCGTCTCCGCTCTGTCATGAGGGTTGGCCCTCGCCTCGGCCCTCCTCCTCTCGTAAACAACAGTCCTCCGCACCCACAATGGCCTCACGCCGTCTCAAAATAGCCACCTGAGTCTCTCCCGCATGCCTCTCATACCAATCCAGTACCAAGTGAGTCAGAACACCGGTCTCGGACGCCTGAGAATGACCCGAGGAGGAAAGGCATCATACCTCCATGCTTGGGAAAGAAATGGAAACACTGAGGGATCATCCATAGAAGCAGGAGCCACCACCCTGGTGGTTATATCATCAAAGCCCTCCAAAGGAACCTCCGCTCCAGCCAAACCTGCCTCGGAACTAAAGCCGGAATATAGAAGCCGGATCGAGAAAGCCCGGAAGCATGACCACGGGAGACCCATCCTGAAGCACTCTGCGAGTCCCCACCCGCCAATGAGGCACCGACCATCTAATATCTTCAGTCTGGCGCCCCGCCATCCAACGCTCCCACGAGCCACGATCATCAAAATCTACATCAACACCTCTCCTGGCAAAAGTCCAAGGCACGATCACATCGAGGTTTCCCGAAGAACCCCCAAACGCTCCATCAGTCACAGGGTCAAGAGGAACGGGCTGCCCCCGTGCATATACCGCCTTCCGGTAGCTAATCTGTCAAGAGCATGAAAAGTCTCCCCCAGAATCAAAGGAACGACATCTCTGCCCAGGGCGACGGTGAACGACGACATCCAGCGAAAGACCGATGGCAGATCCCAAAGGAATAGACCATGAACAGGGTGCCAAACATACAAAGTGCAAAGCCATCCCAATAGGCATCATCCACCAAACCTAGGCCCTAAATCTGTCGGGAAGACCGAAAATATCGAAATGATCGGGACCGCGGATCATACCTTGCGCTTCCTCCGGGGAAAGATGAAGGAGGACGCACAATCTGTCAGCAAAAGAAGCCCCTCCGGGCAAGGGAACCGCTATCTCTTCCACCTCCGGACCTCCAAGCAAGGCCCGAAATTCTTCGACAGTCGGAACAATCTCGTTGAAGGAAAAGCAAAAGACATGCCTTCTAGTATCCCAAAACGAAGAAGAAGCTCTTAAGAGGTCATAATCCGGAACCAATTCTTTGAGAGACCACAAGCATCGTATCTTGTACCTTTCTTCAAAGAATGATCTTCTCCCGTGCATAATCTCCCTACACCACTCCTTGAACTTTTCAAAGAACAACATTTGCCTTTCTTTGGACAATTTTGGAGAATTTTTGGCCATTTCCATGGTTTTTCTCTCTTTCTCCCCGAAAATGGCTGTTTGGACTGGAGGTTGAAGAGGATATTTGAATTTGAAATAAAGTGAGACCAGGTCTGAACCAAAATTAAAGGACAATGTCAGATGCAGTCCCCATCCGCGCGGATAGGATTGCTTTCCATCAGAAAAATCTGCAACAGTCCAAGCTGCTACACCAAAAGAGGAATATTCCGTCCCGGTTGCTCGAAACCTGTGCAAAAAAAAAACCTCCCCAAACCAGTCCATATACCAAACACCCTTGCCAAAAAAAAAGGCTCATGCAACACTGCATTCATACTGCATTGCATTCATAAAATAAAATCCTAAATTATTACATTCCAAAAAAAAAGAGTGTGCATAAAAAAAAAACAAACAAACATAAATAAAATCCTAAATTATTACATTCAAAAAAAAAATGTGCATAAGCTGTACAAATCTAAATCTCAATCTCAAATCTCAAAAAAAAAAAAATCAATCGGAGTCTCCAGCGCCCGATGTCTCCCCCCGGCCCCTCTTGCGACTCGGGCCCGCCTCCTCAGGAGCCCTGAAAATCTCGGGCTCAGAATCGTCCTCGTCTCCAGAAAGAGGCTCATCAGGACCAACCGGCACGCTCTGATAGGGCAAGCCGAGATCTGCAAAAAAGTCGTATCCGAAGGTAAAGGCGTCGGACTCCTGGACGTACGAAGACGACCCGCCATGTTGCCAAACGTGTCCCTGCCCGTGTGGATCCCCGAGAATGACGTGATCCGAAGGCAGTACCGCGCGGGGATCAAGGAGAGGAGACAGAGGAGTCTCTGAAGAAGTCTCTGAGCGAATAGGGGAAGCCTCCCGTCTGACAGGCGCCGGCCGTGGTCGCCTCGCTCTAGCCTGAGGAGCCCCGCAAGCGACCATCCTCCCGATGAATCTCTTGCCCCGATCACTTGCTTCGTCAGCTTCTCGACGACCACCTCCGAAAACTGCACAAAAGCAAAAGCGTCAAAAAAAAAAAGAGGTGATGCTAAAGATGATGAAACAAAAGAAAGAAAAGAAGGGGAAAAGGTGAAGCCATACCTTCATACCCGGACGAGGCCGGAAAGCTCGTGGAAGTCGCTCGGCCGAGGGATCTCGCACCCTCAATCGGACCCCATCCTCGATATAGGAAAAATCCGTCCGAGGGTACCGCGGGATCCCAAGCCCCTCCCTATCCGTAACCTCGAGGCATCCTCAGCCTCCTCAAGACGAATGTCGCATATGGCTCAATCGCCACGAAATCCGAGAAGTGCCGGCCGCTTCGTAATCATCCCAGGTCACGGACCGATCGCCGGGTGCATCATATCGACGGGAGGCTCCACCGGTGTCCTCAAAGGCGAATTCACGCCATGCCGGCGCGTCACCCTCTCTCCTGCATAATATGCATGGCAGTCGACCCTCAAAATCCTCCGCCGCACAGCCCAAATCTCAAGACCCTTCACTGCGCCACCTCAAAGCGATCCTGTGGGAAGAATATCATCCCCTCATCCGTCTCTGGCCTCCGTCAAAGGAAGGCAATCCGCGTACCCGAGAGTCGTACGCCCGGAGCTTATCTTCTCCCGGCATGCTTGGACTAAGCTGCATGGCGGATACGCCACGGACGTACTCCGCCGAGGCCGTCGCTACATCGTGACGTGGAAAAACTCCAACGCCCATACCTGCGAAAGGTAAAAATCCAATTAATCCAAAGGCAAAAGAAAAGTGCGTGCTCAAAAAAAAAAAAAAGAGGGAAAGCAAAAGAGAGCTTATACCTCCGTGGCAAACTCAAAGCAAGACAAAGAGCTCACAGGCCTTCCTACTGTACCTATCAAGAGCAAAATAAAGCTCGCGCTCCGGCCTCTCCCCACGAGACATCTCCGCCGTCTCCATGTCCTCCAAGGACCTCAACAAGGCAAAGACCGTCCTCAAAGATGTCCAAAGAGCGTGCTCGAAAAAGCAAACCACAAGAAGGCCCCGGCAACTGACGGCGCCTATCCTCTCCTCCCCAGCCTCGTAACTCGCTATGGTCTCCACGATCTTGTCGTAGACCACGGCATACTCCATCCCCATCCCCTTTTTGGGAATAGGGAAAATCCCGTAAGAGCTCGCAGACGCATCGCCGTAGCCATCCCGCCACTCAATGCCGCTGGCCCATTAAAGGACAGCCCGTAATCGCAAAGATAGTCGGAGGGCGTAACCGTAGCCTCGCCCGTAAGAAGTGGAAGGTGTGGGTCGCGTCCCCACCAATGCCGCGCCGCAGCAAACATCAAGCCTTGCTCTTAGGGAACTTGACCAGCCCCTCAAGCACTCAACGAACTCCCAAAGCCCCGTCTCGACAACGATCCGTCTCTGACTCGGCAAAGCTCCTCGGCCCGCATTCTAGTTTCTGGCCCCACAAGTCAATCACGGACTCCACCGATCCTCGAGTCTTCATTTTGTTCACCGCCCGTTACAAAACGGTTTCCGCCCTGCAAAAAAAAAAAAAGAGAAAGAGAGAAAATATCAAAAAAAAAAATTTGCGTTTGCACAAAAAAAAAAAGCATACACATGCATTAAAAAAAAAAAATTTCGACAAAGATAACAAAGATACAATGAGCATAGCCCCATTTTTCTCGCATAAAAGAAAACAAGCAAAGAAATCCCACGCATGCATTCCTACGGAAGTAAAAACTCCGTCCCATTTTCATAAAATAACATGCATACCATCCATCATCTCAAAAAAAAAAATTTTGCATACATGCATATCATCCATCTTACATGCAACGGAGGAAAATCCGTCCCACTTTTCAAAAATAAAAAAAAATCCTAAACATACATACATCTCATATTGGCAAAATGCCCATTCTTTCCAAACAAAATGCATGCATTGCATCATTCATCAATATCAATATTCAATTTCAAAAAAAAAAAATCATCATTCATCAATATCAATATTCAATTTCAAAAAAAAAAAAATCATCATCATCAACATGCAATATTCAATTTCAAAAAAAAATTCAAAAAAATTCAAATTTCAAACAAGAAATCAACAAAGGGATCAAAGGGTTTCAAAGTATACCGTTCGGAGATTCGAATCGAAGCCCAATGTTGCCAAGCACGGGGTAATGCTCCTCCGCAACCGATTGCGAAAGATTGTAATGCCTCCTCATTCGGACGAGCTCCACCGCTCTCCGCTACCGGGCCACGTCCTTGACCTTGAAAAGCGCCTTCCCCGTGTTCCATTGCTCAAAATCGAAGAAATCGGAGGAATTTTCAAGCTTTTTGAGCAACAATGGCTTCCTTCTCTCGGCTTTCTCTCTCTCGTCTGTTTCAAAACTGAATGGGAAGAAGAAAAGGGCGCGTTGGGCCCTAATTAATACCTTCAGCGCCCTATCCGCGCGGATAGGATTGCAAGGGTCAAAATGACCCTTTTGCCCCTTAAAATTCCAAGGGACTCGCAATTCGGCCCCAACTTGACAGAGTTAACCAAAGTTAACCAAAGTCAGCCCCTTGTCATCAAAATTACCCCCGGCAGTCAAACGTAAGACCGAGTGCCCCGAGAAAGATAACGAGATCCCGTATCTTTCATCAAAATCATCCAACGACAGTCAAACGTAAGACCGAGTGCCCTGAGAAAGATAACGAGATCCCGTATCTTTCATCAAAATCTTCCCTATAGCCAAACGTAAGACCGAGTGCCCGAGAAAGATAACGAGATCCCGTATCTTTCATCAAAATCATCCAACGGCAACCAAACGTAAGACCGAGTGCCCCGAGAAAGATAACGAGATCCCGTATCTTTCATCAAAATCATCCAACTACAAACGTAAGACCGAGCGCCCCGAGAAAGATAACGAGATCCCGTATCTTTCATCAAAATCTCCCTGCACCAAACGTAAGACCGATCTCTCGAGAAAGATAACGAGATCCCGTATCTTTCATCAAAATCTTCCCCTAGCCAAACGTAAGACCGGAGTGCCCCGAGAAAGATAACGAGATCCCGTATCTTTCATCAAAATCATCCAACGGCAGCCAAACGTAAGACCGAGTGCCCCGAGAAAGATAACGAGATCCCGTATCTTTCATCAAAATCTCCCTATAGCCAAACGTAAGACCGATCTCCTCGAGAAAGATAACGAGATCCCGTATCTTTCATCAAAATCTTCCCTAGCCAAACGTAAGACCGAGTGCCCCGAGAAAGATAACGAGATCCCGTATCTTTCATCAAAATCATTCAACGGCTAGCCAAACGTAAGACCGAGTGCCCCGAGAAAGATAACGAGATCCCGTATCTTTCATCAAAATCTCCCTAGCAAAGAAACGTAAGACCGAGTGCCCTGAGAAAGATAACGAGATCCCGTATCTTTCATCAAAATCTTCCCCTAAAGAAAACGTAAGACCGAGTGCCCCGAGAAAGATAACGGATCCCGTATCTTTCATCAAAATCTTCCCCTAAATAAACGTAAGACCGAGTGCCCCGAGAAAGATAACGGATCCCGTATCTTTCATCAAAATCTTCTCCGGCAGTCAAACGTAAGACCGATCTCCTCGAGAAAGATAACGGATCCCGTATCTTTCATCAAAATCTTCCCCGGCAGTCAAACGTAAGACCGAGTGCCCCGAGAAAGATAACGGATCCCGTATATTTCATCAAAATTACCCCCGGCAGTCAAACGTAAGACCGAGTGCCCCGAGAAAGATAACGAGATCACGTATCTTTCATCAAAATCATCCAACGGCAGTCAAACGTAAGTCCGATCTCCCTGAGAAAGATAACGAGATCCCGTATCTTTCATCAAAATCATCCAACGGCAGTCAAACGTAAGACCGATTTCCCAGACAAATACGTCTGATTTTCCCCAGCAAAGGCTAACGAAATCCCCAAAGAAAGTTAACGGAACCCCAAAAGCCAACGGAATCTCGAGTAGTACTCGAACTACGAAAGGGCTTGATTCCCACTAGGGATACGTAGGTAGCCTATCATTAGGTCCAGCCCCTCGACCAAAACGGTCACCCTTTCCTTCGGCAGCAGACGAAGTCCACCGAAAGGCCATTTCAAATTAAGGTCTGAGGCACCTAAAAAGCCATCATCATCAAGGTTCGAGGCACCTAAAACGCCATCATCAAGGTCCGAGGCACCTAAAAAGCCATCTTCAAGGTTCGAGGCACCTAAAACGCCATCTCCAAGGTTCGAGGCACCTAAAACGCCATCATCATCAAGGTCCGAGGCACCTAAAACGCCATCTTCAAGGTTCGAGGCACCTAAAACGCCATCTCCAAGGTTTGAGGCACCTAAGACGCTATCACTAGGAAAGCGATAAATCGCAATCATCCCCAAAGAGACCGAAAATGGTCATTCCTATCCCCAAAGAGCGGATAGCCATCGACCGAAAATGGTCATCTCTTATCCCCAGCAGAAGTTTCTTTCCAAAGAACCAACCGCAACTCGTTCATCAGGTTCGAGGCACCTAAAACGCCATCATCTCCAGGGTCAAAGACCCGAACTACGGCCGGCTTGATTCCCATTCGGGATACGTAGGAAGCCTATCGCTAGGTTCAGCCACCCGATCACTCGATCATCCCGCCAAATATGGAGCCTTACTCTTATCGACGACCCCGCTTCCTTCGAAAGCGCCGTCGCCGAGGGGCTACTGTAAGTGCTCCAATTTGAGCTTGTTAGAATTTTCGTTAGAAAATTAACGAAAGTTATAACATTTCTAACAATTCCTAACAATCCTAACTTTTCTAACAAAGTGAGGGTAAAATGGGCATTGTTATTTAAGGTTAAACCTCAAAAAGAATCTCAAAAGTAAAACAAAAGGAATAAAACCATAAATAGAAATGGCTGGAAACAATGAACTGGCTGTTAATTTGAAATTTCAAAAAGATTATTCCTCTTGTCCAAAGCCTGAAGCTGCATTTAATGAATAGTGCACACGACTGGATCCATCCGCGCGGATGAGTTTGTCATTTCAGAGGGCTATAAATTGAGCCCTCCAGTCACAAAAAAAGAGAGGAAAACAACACATTTTGCACCGAACCTCTGGCGAAATGTAGAGAGAAAACAGTGAGAATTCACTTGAATTGTCACCATTTTCTCTCCAATCTTTCCCAACTCATACTCATCCACTCACTCTCATATTAAAGCCCTAAACACTCATACACTCAAGCCAAACACTCAAGAACACAAGGAAGATTGGTAAACCCTCCTCTTCCTAACCCTAAATCTCATCCATGCATGCATCTTCAAACTACAAAATGTAGTTCTTTCATCTTCTTGCTCTAGATCTAAGAAGATCACCATGGAAGACCATCTCCATGGATGATCTTCTACAAAGATCAACATTATTTTCAAAGTTTTCTTACTTTCTTACCAAGAAAATTCATTTTCAAAACCCTAAAAACCATTTTCAAGCATAAAATCTCATTTTCAAAGGATAAAAATCCCCTTCCCAAGCAAATGAAATGCTTAGTCCTAATGTACCCCAAGGATGGTTTGGTATAGTTGATTCACCACTAAAATGTCTAGTGATCACTAACCAAAACCTAGGGAAATGGGGACAAGCATGGATGCAAAACCCCCCTTAAAATCATATTTTCTTTCTTGAAAAGTTGCTGTCCAGTAGCAATTTTCTCAGACCTCAGTCCATGGTCTTAATTTTTGGATACAGATGAACTTGGAATTTGGTGTTGACTACAAAATACTTTTTGTAGCCAACATCCATAGCTTTCCAGACATATTTTTACTTTATTTTTTGGGTGAGTAAAACTCCTCTTTTCAAATTTTCTTTCAGAGGCTAGTTCATCAGCTTCTGGGAATCCAGATCTCATATCTGAGGTTTCCAGAAGGTTTTGACCCCTCAAATCTTCTCCAAAATGTAAAATTCCTTCGCACAAACTTTATTCAAGGTGTCTAGAACAACTTTCATTCTCTGAGTTTATCCAGATTATGAAGTTTTAAGACCCTTGAATCCATTTCAAAATCAAAGGTCCACTGCCTTTTTCATTCTGGCAGAAATGGCTCTCAACTTCAAAAGGTCTTTTGAGTACCAAATCTCAATCCAAAAATCTTCCAAAAAATCATGGGATCATTTTAAAGTCTTAAAAAGATATCCCAATTTTTACTTTTCTGAGTTTCAACTTATTTTGGCCAAAACACACACACACACACACACACACAAATGATTTTCAGCTTGGAAGACTCGTTTTACGAGGCGCGTCGGGTGCACACTAACGTCCTTCCCGACGCGTAACATGACCTCCGAACCTAAATCTCTGATCTCGGGCTTTTTTCAAAGTTTTGGCCCTCAAAATTAAAATGGCGTGGCGACTCCGTTTTCGTTGATTTTCTTTCAAACAAAAAAAGGGAAAATTTTCGGATACACATTCATCACAAAGGTGTTTACCGCTTCTATAATGTGTTATGTGCTATCATGCTATGTGTTGCATCTTGTTTGGCATATTGCTGCATTCATAATAGCTTATTGAGATTTATTCTCACCCCTTCCCTTTTACTGCTTTAGATTGTGATGAGACAGGTGACCTAAACCAGTGAGGCCGGGGAAAGAATTTGGACTCTCGCTTTTGGGACTTATCAGGATAGGTATATGAGTGGGTTGTTGGGAGTCACATTTAAGTTTTACTCTTTTACAAGTTGTAATGAAAACTCTTTTGTAAAACAATGTTTATTTAGGGTTTTCAATGTAATTAATGAAGTATGGTTCTTAAGGTATTTGTTTAAATCCCTCCAAGTGGTGATATTATATTAAATATTATTTTTGGGAAAATTTAGAATTGGTTTCCTTGTAAAGGCAAATTAAAAGATTTTTGAAAATGGAAAATGAGACTTCTTAGTTTGGGCTTCTCAAGCTCGGGATACGAGATAGGTCCCGGGTTGGGGTGCTCACAGTTGGTATCAAAGCTTAGTTTTGAGGTCAAGGGTAGATGTCTAAACTAAGGGGGAATGTGTGGTAATTGACGCCGAGTGTTTAGTGCAGGAGTTTGTTATAATGGTTGGAAACAATGATGACCATCGAAAGGTTCTAAAAAATGAAAGATGTTTAAATTGTAGCCTTACAGTCATGGTATTTTAGTGATGAATTCAAATGGACTTGGGTTGAATATGGAAAATGTTACAGGTGAGTTAATACATTTTACTTGAGTTGAAATTGTTAATTTAATTGAGATATGGTATAGTGAAGTTTTGGTATAATCTTGATGTTAAGAAAAATGATTTAAGTATGTAGTATTATTTAGAGTTCCTTTTCATGAAGTTGGCTAAGATGTAAAGTTGTTGTTATATGAGTTGTACAATGCTATTATTATCGTATAAATGATTTTGGATAAGTTGACAATTTGTTTGGTGGTTAGAATATGAGAAAGGGGTTTGGAAATGAGTAGAGTAATAGTTTGATCAAATATAGGTGGTAATTGAAAGATTATTATAAAGGTTAATATATGGTGGAGAGAATATTGTTGTGTGGCTTGTGATGTGTAAAAATAATGAAAATAACTTGAGTAGTGGGTGAATGAATATGACAACTAGTGATAATAAGATATGATTTAATGTGGAAAGATAGAGTAATAGGGTTATAGGACTTGGAGACAGTATGTGGTATCATTTGAGAACTTTATGCTTAAAATTGACTAAGTGGTATAGTTGTTGTTGAATTGTGGTCTTATATAGTATATGATGTATTAGGTGATATACATGGTGATTGTAGTGGTTAGTCAATTAAAAGGGCTTTAGAAATAAACAGGAAAGGGTGGTTTTGGAATGAATGTGGTAAGGTTGATATTCAAAGTTATTGGGAAGTGTGAGAGGGAAACTTGTTGTAGTTTCTTCGTCTAGGCCAATATCCAAACAGTATGGGATGATTTGTAAATTTTGAAAGAAGGTTGGACATACCGAAGATCGGTGTTGGAGTAAGCAAGGCAAGTGTATTAATTGTGGAGAGATAGGACACTTTAGGAGAAATTGCCCAAGGTTGCAGCGGGGACGAGCTTCAAGCAAAGAAGAAGGTGGACGACAAAGAGGTAGTACCAAAAGAGATAACGAAGAGAAACCAAAAGAGAAGGTTTGTGATCGAGTGTGTATTTCGGGTCTAGGAGAGGTAGATTCCTCAGGAGTTACTAGAGGTATATTCCCTGTCTCAGAAGTAGGGGTCATATTTTATAGATCCTGTTGCATATCATTTATGTTGGCATCACATTTTGCTTATATGTGACATACATTGCTTGAGATTTTGTTTTATTGTTAGAGGATTCTGCTCTTATGAGAGAATACCTCGAATCTCCTTTGGTTTGCCACGATGGTGATGTGGTTATAGCTGGGCATGTATTGCCAGTTGATTTGGAATGATTACCAATGTGTAATTATGAAATATACTTGACCTGGATAGTTAAGTAGTTGTTGTGTATTGGTAGACTATCATAATAAATGAGTCTCCTTTTCTAAGCCTAATTTGCTTATATTGGTATTTGACATAGATAAACCTTTACATGGTATTCTTGTTATATATGCGTTAAAAGAAGAAAGTTTTGGTTAAGTGTGAAGGGTAATTGGTATGTGTTAGACTTGCATAAAAAGTCTTTTCAGAAGTTTTATGTGCTAGTTGTGAGTAGATGGTAATTGTGTTTTCATCCAGGTATCTCATGTGTTGATTCTAAGTATGATAATCAGAATTTTAACCCTTATCTTGATGGCTTTATGATAGTTATGATTGATGATCTCCTTGGTTATTTAAAGTTATGAGAGGATCATTTGTGAGTTGTGTTATTTGCCTTTAGTAGGAATTTATTGTTTGAAGAAGTGTGAGTTGGCTCGCAAGGATTTTATATTTTGGGTTATATAATCTTAGGCTTGAAGGTTACCATGGATCTTACAAGGATTGAGTCTGTGATCTTTGGGTTGGCAAGTACTATCGAAGGAAATTTTAAGGAATTCTTGAGAATTGAAAAATAGTTGCTTTAGTTAACTCTAAAGGATGTATAAATGGTGTGGGATGTAATAAGGAAGAATTATATTGATAGAGATGGAAAATAGATTGGCTATAGATCCGATACTTACCTTACTTAATGGATGTGAGAACTTTGTGAAATTTTAAGTGCGTATTAAAGGAGAATTAGATGGTGATATTATGAGAATTTGGAAAGTAATGGCGTATGCTTCGAGGAAGTTAGCTAACCTTAGCAAGTTTATGTAATAACAGCTTTTAGTTTAGCATTGGAATGGGTACTGTACAAAGCTTAATATGGACAAATTTAATTGTATAATCCTTCGTGCGTATGGAGTTCTTCAGTTAAGGATGATTTGGCGGATTTGACTTATGTGGGGAAACCGTTGAAGAGTTATTAGAATTACAATTTCGGGATTTAATTCTAGAATATTTGGGTTGTGAGAATGTATAGAGGAATCATGCCGTTAAGGGAAACTGTTTGAAGGTTGTAATTCAAAATGCTTGGGGAAATAACCTTTGTTATTGATCATTAAGGTAATCAAGTTTAAAATTCGGGACGAATTTTCTTTAAGGGGAAGTGAATGTAACGACCCTAAACCTAGGCACCTATTTTAGTATCATATTGTGTGCTTTTAATATTATTGTTAATATTATGTGTCCATTTTTATATACTTGATTTCTTATAGTAGGATATATTGATAGGGAAATAAAATAATGTTCTAGAAAAATATAAAAATAGGAAATAGATAAGGAGTAAGAGGAGGTTAAATTGGGTAAAATAAATAAGTGGGATAAATGGTTTAAATAAAAAATAAGGGAAAGCCTTAGATAGATAGCATGGGGGGGGCCATGCCCCTTTTCCCTAATTCCCTCATTCCTTTCCTCAATAGTCAACACAAGACCATACCTCCCATGCCTTCCTTTCCTCTTCTTATACTTCCCCTACACTCTTCATTCTCCTCCTCCATCATCATTCTTCTTACTCCTCCCATAATTCTTCATGGAAACTACCTCTTGAAGACCTTCACTTCCAAATTCCTAGAGCAAGCAATTCCTCTCCATTTGGCAATCCGATCGTACTTTCGTGTTCGGGGTGAAGAGAGGAACACATCAAGCTAAGAAGATCCTTAATCCATCTCATATTTGCTAGGTAAGTTATTATGACTTCTTTCTAAATATTACACATTTTATGTGTTAATGAATATTTTGTGAAAAGAAAATGATTATGATAATTTTGAATAAGGTTATTTGTGTAAAATGGGTTAATTAAGGATGAATTGATTTCTAGTATGAAATGGGGATTTATGTTGGAAAAATGAGGGTATAATGAGTGTAGGATGTTAATGATCTTAATGGAGTTCTTGTATATAGTTATGTTCATCTTACTTAAATTTGGGAGATGTAAGGAGTATATCTCATTTGGGTAGAAAGAAGTAGAAAAAGGACTTGTTATACTTTTAATGTTATGAATTATTATGATCTTTCCTCCTATTTAATATTCATGAACTATTGGGTGTTGTTATTTTATTATAATGGTTAATTGATGCTTAGAAAACCTTCTTGGAGTTGATAAATGGGGTAATGATAAAGAATGATGTGGGTTAAAGAATTTTACCAAGAGTGTAAGAAATGGGTAGAGTTAGTTTTAGAAGATTGAACTTGAATTGTGTTACTGAAATGGGTTGAAAACCTTGTGGTGAATAATTTATGTTTATATTATTTTGGGGTTTAATTGACTTAGGTTGAGGATTGTAAAGTTAGAAATCCTTTTGGGGTCTCATGGAAATAAAGGTTGTGAGAAGGAAAAGAAAATAAGTAAAAAGGGGTTGAAACCTGCCGGCCGGGAAAGAAGCTTGGGCGGTCGCCCACGGGGCTTGAGCGGCCGCCCAAGTGGGCAGAACATTAGATACATTTGAGACTCTCTTGGGCGGTCGCCCAAGTGACATGGGCGGTCGCCCATGTCACCAGACCTTTCCCCGTTTCTGTTCTTGCTGATTTTTACCGACAACCTCGTGGCATGAGTAATAACCATTATAAATTAATAGAACTTAACCCAATCCGGATATGAATTAATCCCTTTTAACCTAAGTTAAAGTAGAATACCTTGGCTAGGCCATGATGTCTTATTTGATCAAAATGGAATGGTTGAAAGTAGGTCTTGCACTTTTATGAATATTATTCAAGGTCGAGTAGTAGCTTTGTAAGAATGGTTTACGGTTTAGGTTGGCCTTACTTGCTCCCATACCTTGGTGATTAGTTGAACAGTGTAGAGATTAAAATCACACTAGTGTGTTGGTTAGGAATGTATATGTGTTACATCAATATATTGTATCCCGATTGTGGATTATTTGGTATATGATGGTATTGTATCCAGATTGTGGATTATTTGGTATATGGTTGTGTTGTATCCCAAGTGTGGAATATCTGGCATATTGATTATATTGCATCCCGGTGTGGATTATGTGGTTATATGGTTACCTTACTTGAATTTATATTCATTGATGGTATTGATTAGCATGAGTATACATTACCATGTTGTTATATTATGATGCATAGTGTACTAAATGATTGTTGCACTATGGTATTGATTTCATGAGTATACATTACCATGTTGTTATATGATTATCCCTTTTTGTGGATTATGTTTCAAGTATCTATATTGTGCTTGAACATGTTGATATTCGGGGGTATAATGGAATTCAATCAATTATGGATTTGTTCTATAAGTGATTGAAGGTTCATCATACTGGGACCGTCCCCTCTGTGGCCACAGAGTGGGTGTGCTAACGACTGTATTGACCCAAAAGGCTTTACAGACCTGTTGCAATTGGTGTACGGGGGGAATGCTTCTGTATTAAGCCTAAAGCTTTACAGTTAGCGATATTATTTTTGGATACTCTATTATAGGTATCTTTTCTTATATGGATCTCTGGAGTATGAGTCCTATAAGAGGTGAATGTGCTGGAGGCAATTCACCAAAGAGTGGAGTTTTACTCCCACGTTGTACGACTTATTGTTCAGACGGGAAAAGGTAAAATGAGGTAACGTAAGGTGTTTACCGCTTTTATAATGTGTTATGTGCTACCATGCTATGTGTTGCATCTTGTTTGGCATATTGCTGCATTCATAATAGCTTATTGAGATTTATTCTCACCCCTTCCCTTTTTAGCTTTAGATTGTGATGAGACAGGTGACCTAAACCAGTGAGGCCGGGGAAAGAATTTGGACTCTCGCTTTTGGGACTTATCAGGATAGGTATATGAGTGGGTTGTTGGGAGTCACATTTAAGTTTTACTCTTTTACAAGTTGTAATGAAAACTCTTTTGTAAAACAATGTTTATTTAGGGTTTTCAATGTAATTAATGAAGTATGGTTCTTAAGGTATTTGTTTAAATCCCTCCAAGTGGTGATATTATATTAAATATTATTTTTGGGAAAATTTAGAATTGGTTTCCTTGTAAAGGCAAATTAAAAGATTTTTGAAAATGGAAAATGAGACTTCTTAGTTTGGGCTTCTCAAGCTCGGGATACGAGATAGGTCCCGGGTTGGGGTGCTCACAGATATCATACCCCGCGAGCATGAAGTACCATTTGGCTAGTCTCGAAGACAAATTTGATTTGTCTAGGATATATTTCAGTGGATCCATCTTTGCGATGAGACGGACTGGAAAGGCTTCCATATAGTGCTTTAACCTTTGTGATACCCGGACGAGAGCAGCCGCATGACTTGTCGAGTGGAGAGTAGTTGATTTCACCGCCTTGAAATCTGCGGGCGACAAAGTAGATGGCATTTTCTGTGTGCGAGGCCGGTTTGTTCTTGAGCAAGCATAGCCCCTAATGCGTTGTCTCGTGATTGTGAGGTACAACTTCAAGGGCTTCTCCTTGTGTGGTGGAACCAGATAGGTGGGGAAGTCAAGTAGAGCTTAACTTCCTCGAATGCTTCTTGACATTCTTCGGTCCATTCTTGAGGTGCGTTTTTCTTAAGTAGCTTAAAGATGGGGTCGCACATTGTAGCCGCTGATTAATGAATCGACCGATATATTGAGTCTGCCCATGAATCCCTTTACTTCTTTCTCGTGTCCGGGGTGGAGGCATGTCTCGTGATGGCCTTTATCTTGGCGGGATCTCGCTTCTATGCCGCGTTACGTGACCATGTATCCCAAGACTTTCCCTTTGACTACTCCGAATGAGCATTTGGCGGGGTTGAGTCTCATTTTGTGCGGTCTCGGCCGATTGAAGAATTTTCGAGATCTCTCGAAGTGTTGTCCATCTCGTCCCTTTCGAGTGGATAATCATGTCGTCCACATACACCTCTATTTCTTTATGGATCATGTCGTGGAATAGTGTCGTGATCGCTCTCTCGATAGGTAGCCCCGTTCTTGAGACCAAACGGCATGACCGTGTAGCGTAACGTCCCCAAGGTGTGGTGAATGCCGTCTTGTGGCCGGTCCTCTTCTCGCCATGAGGATTTGGTTATACCCTGCGAACCCATCGACGAATGAGCGGACCTCGTATGCTTCGCTGTGGCATCGACCAACATGTCTATGTTTGGTAGCGGGAAGTCATCTTTAGGGGATGCCTTGTTCAAGTCTCCGAAATCAACACGTACTCGTATTTTCCCGTTCGACTTGGCTACTTGCACCGTGTTTGCTAACCATTCCGGATATTCAATCACTTTGATGAACCCTACATTCAAGAGTTTCATGATTTCTTCTTTCACTTGCATTGACCATTCCAGCTTGATTCTGCGTAGCTTCGCTTGACCGGCTTGGCGTTGGGTAGCAGTGGTATCTTGTGTTCTACAACCGACCGATTCAACCTGTGCATATCTTTGTAGGACCAAGCGAATACGTCGACATATTCTCTCGAGGAGCCGGGTCAAGGTTTCTCTGTCTTCCCCTCAAGAAGCCGCCGATCTTTGTTTCTCACGGGGTCTTCTCGTTGTCCCAAGGTTAACCGTTTGCATTTCCTCGTCGTCAACGGGGCCATTCTTTCCACAACGACCTACTTGCTTAGCTAATTCTTTTAAGATTTGTTCGTTATCTTGATCTATCTCATCGTATGATTCATTATTAACGTGTTCGTTATATTGATTATTATTAGTTAATTTATCATTTACGATGTTAGCAATCTCGGGGTACTCGGAAAGATCAAAGTTTTCATTAAGGAAGTAAGGGAATACATGTTCGCCCACCGCCTCGATTTCCTCTTGAGTGAGTTCATCGGAGGTGGAGCCTCGCTTCTAATGTAAAAGTTGTAGGGCCTATCTTCCTGCGAGGGTGGGGAGTGCAACCAAGCTCTTTGATCATGAAGTCTTCATCAACAACGGTCCTCCCGGTGACGTGCCGCTTAGAATTGGCTTATCACATTTCGTATTAGTCTTGTGTAGTCGGTAGTTGGAGCGTCCCCCTTGGATATTGCATGAATCTGGCTGTCTTCTAACCGCACATGTCTTGGAACTGTCGTAGCATGTCTTCTCCCAACACAAAGTCCCATTCGCTTGTCATTTACGCCTTCGTGCCCCACAAATCATTAGGGATCGTGGGACGGATTCTCGTTTCATACGGGAGAAGCATCGCAGCCACTGAAGATTTCAAAGCCCGGTTGGCGCTTTCCTTTATCATCACCCATGGTTACGAAAAGATAAAGTAGGGAATATTTTCCCCTTCTCGAACAAAGTAGCCATTGAGTGTCCTCCGATATGGTTTGAGGTTGCAATCCTTGAACTTTGGGTCGTTGCAGCCTTTGTACGAGGTTCCTTCCCACTTGATTTGAGTGAAGCCCCACTCTTCTATGTCATCTTCATCGTGGATGGAGATGTCGTATCCTAGTCCATGCTTTGTGTGAGGCGGGGGACCGGTGGTGGTTCCGTTATTCCTTGTAAGTGCTTTCCAAGCCCCAATCCAGGAAGTACCCTTTTGCTAGCATCATTCTCCGTGACAGAAGGCTTCCGGAAAACCTAAGTGCCTTTGAGTAGTCGTTTTCTTTGCAAGTGTCTATGACGTTCACGTGCTTACTTAAAGAATTAATCGAATTGAAAAGGGAAATACCGACTAACTATTAATGAAAAGCGAACTTGATACTCTTGCCCACAAATGAGAGTTTTAGGCAAGTAGTATCCGACTAAACTAGACTAGACTAATAATTGTTTCTCTTGCAACTAAAAGTAAATAACTGAAAAGAAAAGAGACTCCTCATTTGTTTGAATTCATCCAAACTATTCCACCACTTGGACAAACTCGATGGCGTCGTTGTCAATCAAGTCTTGGACCGCATTTTTCAGTTGAAACAATTATTGGTGTGATGACCATGGCATTGGTGATAGTAGCGGTAGAGGTGTGGAGATCGTCCTTCCCTCTTAGGTTGGTAACCTTCCATTGGGCTTAGCTTTCCTTCCTTGTGAAGACTTCAAGAGATGACCGAGAGTGATGTTTCCAATGTCGGAGAAGACTCTACCCTTTCTTCGCTTAGCAATTTGATTGTGGAGGTCTCGAATGTGGTTCTCAGTGTTGCACGAAGACGTTGTGGCGAGCCTGATATTCTTCCTCCATTTGCTCTTTGAGGTCACGGTAGAGGGTATTGAGGAAAAACTTGACCCTTCCATCAATGTCATCTTCAATGTGGGCTTCAAGGTTGATGCACTTTTGGGTCATATCTTCGAGTTCGCTTTTGACCTCTTCAAGTTCTTCAATCAGCATCTTTGTCTTGTCGGCTTGGATGGATTCTTCCAAGTTGTGCCATGCATCGTTGTCCTCAATTTGCTGTAGGGCTTTGGCAAGTTGAGTTTTGATGTCACTTAGCTCTTCTTGCACGGATGACCGCCCACTGTCGGAATCACTTTCCATCTTCCGAAAATCCCTAGCAATGCGAGTGGCAGGCAAATCAAAAGCTTCTCTCCAACCTTCCACGTGTTCCATTTCAGCGACAAGAGACTTGGTCAAATCTTGGAGAGTGGGTTGTTCACTGCTTTCCTTGGTTATGACGTACTTTCCGGTAGACATTGTGTTGGGAGTCTTGGAGTTGAGTAGCTTCAGAAAACTGACAGAAGATATGCAGATATCAGGATCTAGCCCCAACGAGTCGGAAGCAGGCTTAAATGGCTCAGGCTCAAATTCAGCAGACAGAAGCATTATCTCGTGCGAGATTAGTAATCCCGCGCGAGATAATCACACGGAAAGTCGATTTTTATTTAGCCCTAATTTTTGGTCGGAACGGAAAGTCCGTTTTGAGGGGTTTCTAAGGCCTTTATCAGAACCTAACGACTAAGCAATCAATCCGATTTTTGTAAAGCAAAGCCATGTAAGATTGTTTTTTTTTTGAAGGATTATATGCACATTTTTTTTTTGAAGGGACATCCGAAAGGGTCATTCCGAAGAGACTTTTTCCGAAGGGACTTTTTCCGAAGGGACTTTTCCGAATCCTTCTTTATTGTCAATTTTGCATGGCTTTGTTTTGATCAAAAACAAGAAAAGATCACTGAGTCAAAACCGACCTGGTCACGGAGTGATCCTAAAAAGTCAATCTACATGAGAATGTGGCGATGCGGGGTGGAAGGCTAGGCTCCCGCGATATGACAATCTAAGTGGATTGAATACGCGGAGTGGGATTGTCCAACTTCGGAGAGACCGGCGACTAGGTGGTTACCGTCATCCGTCCTTAGTGTGGGTCCCGAGTTTATAGAGGGTATGTAGTGCAATGACAGTTATAGTATGAGTGCGCGTGTGTGATAGTTCAATCTATGTGATAGAGTAAAATAGGAAGTTTTTTTTTTGAAAGTCAAAAGAGAAAACAGATAGTGGCCGCACCAAGTGGTTGCCTACGTTTCTCCCAATTTAGGAAGACTCAGGCCGTCGTAGTTCCACATAAAGAGAGATAAAGAGAGATAAATAATTTAATTTACAACTCCCGAATCCCCACTGGACCGGACTTTAATTAAATAAAAACCCAATCACATGTAGTTCATAAATAATAATCAATTATTTAAGGAAAATAAAGGTCCGAGTTCTACATCTTAAGGGAGGCCTTAAGATGCGAGAACTCTGCAGATAATGAATCCTGGGATCCCCCTTGCGTGTTCGACCCTCGTCTTGGACCACGGGATGAACAGGAGAAATCAGAAAACAACCAGATTGCCGAAGCCATATCTCGCGCGAGATATGATATCTCGCCGCGAGATAAGCTTCATCGAAAGCAAAAATTCGAATTTTACTAATTTTTGAAAACCTCTCTCTTTAATTTTGACGCAAGTTTAAGCCTCTTAATTTTCGGTCCCAGAAGTCGCCAACGTAGCGTTGTGAGAAAGAAATTCTGATTCCTTTTATTTTTTATGAGTCGCCACCTATATTATTTGATTGGAAACATAGAAAAACCATTTGAAAGAGATTTGAGTTCGGGGCTTAGGTTATGAAATGGGTAGGTTTAGAAGGCATCCATTTCACCCAATCCGAGATCGGTCTTGCTAAAGAAAAGAGAGGTTTTTAAAAGAAGAAGTAAAAACGAATCTAAATACTACAAATAAAGGTCCATTTGACGAGGTCAAACGGAATGTAGAATCGATTGCTTCGAGACCGTCTCCATGATTTGGAGAGGCTCTAGGCCGATCCTAGATTCTATGGACTTATACCACTCTAACAATCAATTAGAAGGAAGTTTAGGGATTACCTTGCGTGAGGTGATTTGGGCGTAGTTTCGACTCAAGTTTAGAGTCGACCCTTCACACGGACGAGCTTCGCCTCGGTCCTTGGTTTGGAGATTGATGCTTGTTTATCAACAAGGTTGACAAACAAACTATGAGGTGAGTTTTTAGGGTGATTTTGTAGGATTCTTTCAAGGAGAGAAACCAACAAAATGTGTGTGTTGTGAAAATTCTTCGACCTCTTGAACCTTGGAAGTCACCAAGTATTTATAGAGTTTGGATATGAAGAAGTGGAGAGTTAAAACCCTATCGTATGGTTCTAGACCTCTTCTCCCATTGGTTGGCCAGGAGAGATAAAGTTTTATCTCAAAAAGAGGTTGAAATCGACGAGGAACCGTCGTCTGCAATCTGCAGAGGGGGATATCTCGCGCGAGACACGCCATCTCGCGGCGAGATATTGCTCCTGTGGACGCTTTGTCCTTTCCTCGTTATCTCGTATGCGCTTTAGTCCTAAACTAACGGTAGTTAGTCAAAACTTAACGAAACATGACGAAATGGTGGATTTCTACTTCTTGACTCAAAGCGAGACTTAGAGTGGTATAAGTATGTTCCGATGTGTTCAGAATGGGGTGTCTACAGGCGGCAACCTTCTTGTCGCCATCATCCAGGTTCTTTGCGGCAACCTTCTCGTCGCCATCATCCATGATTTTGGCGGCAACCTTCTTATCGCCATCATCTAGGCTTTTGGCGGTAACCTTCTTGTCACCATCATCCATGCTTTTGGCGGCAACCTTCTTGTCGCCATCATCCAGGCTTTTGGCGGCAACCTTCTTGTCGCCATCATCCATGCTTTTGGCAGCAACCTTCTTGTCGCCATCATCCAGGCTTTTGGCGGCAACCTTCTTGTCGCCATCATGAAACGGAAAATAACAGTCAGAATATTCTATTTTACAAGTATGTTATCACGATTCACAAAATGATAGAAAACCTTGTCGTCATTTCTGTCATATATACATTACACGCCGCCAGATCAGCAAATTTTACATAACTTTCCCCTTTGCAACAACCAAACAAAGCAAAATGCAAGGAAAAGTTAAGCAACTTTTGTTATCTACGGAGGCCAACAAAAAGAATGGAACTGCGGAAACAAAAGGGGCGGCTTCACTGATAAAATTGTTTGAGGTGGTCAACACTCCATGCATTCTTCAATTCTTCTCCATCTTGCTTTCTCAAACGATAGGTTCCTTCCCGCACAACACTTGAAATCTGGAAAGGCCCTTCCCATTTTTCATTCAGCTTGGTATATCCTGGCTTAGCTCCTGCCACCTCCATACTTCTCAAAACCCAATCTCCCACTTTGAATGACCTCTTATTAACCCGCCTATCATGCTGAGCATTCATCTTTTGCTTATAGTTGATCATTCTCATTCTCGCATACATCCTTTTTTCATCAATCAAATCCAAATCGTTGCATCGTCTTTGCCCGTTTCTTGCTTCATCGTAATTAGCCACCCTGTAAGTCGGCAAAGCCATCTCCGCAGGTGCCATTGCTTCTGACCCATAAGTGAGGGCAAAATCGGTTTCTCCAGTTGAGCCCTTGATTGTCGTTCTTACGTACCACAAAGCTATAGGTAATTCGTCCAGCCAAGCTCCACCTCTTCCCTCCAGATTTTTACGCAAGGCGACAAGGATTTGCTTGTTTGCCGCCTCGGCTTGACCATTACACTGCGGCCTGTAGACTGCTGACATCCAATGTTTTACATTCACCCTCTCACATTTCGCAGAAAATTTCTTTCCAAACTGTGTACCATGATCAGAGATAATCGCTATGGGAACCCCATATCTGCACCAAATATTCTCCTGAACAAATTTGATCACTTGGTCTTCACTATTTGTCGCTAGAGCTTTGGCCTCCGTCCATTTCGTAAAATAATCCACAGCAACAACAACGTGCTGGCAACCACCTCTGGCTTTCGGGAAAGGTCCTATCAAATCAATTCCCCACATGTCGAAGGTCCAAGTCGGCACGATGGGAGTTTGCTCGGTTGCGGGCTGGCGGGGAATGTTCCCGAATCTCTGACATTTTTCACACTTCTTTACGTAAATCTCAGCATCCTTCCTCAATCCCGGCCAATAGTACCCATGAAACAAAACTTTGTCCGCCAATGTTCTCGCTCCAGGATGACCGCCACATATACCTTCATGAATCTCAAATAACACCTTTTGCACCAAACTTGGCTCAACACATCTTAACAAAGGCTTTGAGAAAGATTTTCGGTATAGCACGCCATCTTGCACTGTAAATCGCGGAGAGGTTACTTTCACCAATCTCGCCTTTTCCTCATCCTGCGGCAACTCTCCTTTTTCTAAAAAATCTTTCATCTCGCACACCCAATCTTTCTCGCCATCAACAATCTCGAAAACAACGGGTCTTTCGATTGCCGGCATCTCCACAAATTCTATCAAAGGTTCACCATCTAGGATCTGCTGCTCGGTTCTCGCCAACCTGCTCAGCTCATCTGCTCGCATATTCTCGGTTCTATCAATCTGTACCAACTCCCAAAATTCAAAACTCTTTAACAAATTTCTCGCCAGATCGCAGTATCTTCTCAGAACCAAGCTCAACACCCCATATCCACCCTTTACTTGATTCACAATTAACTGTGAGTCAGAATGAATCACCACCTTAGTTAGCCCGATGTTTCTAGCAAGCTCTATCCCGGCAATCAACGCCTCATATTCGGCCTGATTATTGGTCACACCAAATTTAAATTGCAGGGCTTTTTCATACCTGATCTCCTCATCCGGCGAGATAACTCTGATTCCCGCCCCACCTTTATCTTTGGATGATGACCCATCAACAAATATGACCCAACAATCAAGCGCTCTCTCTCTCTCTTCAATCAAGCTGGGCGCAACCTTCTTTGCCGCCCTCTTCTTGACTCCATCTATCAATTCATCTTGGGATCGGGTGAAAGAAGTTTCAACAATAAAGTCGGCTAATGCTTGCGCCTTGATAGCCCGACGGGATTCATATCTCAAATCAAACTCCGTTAACTCAATCGACCATTTTAGCAGCCTTCCCGCGGCATCTGGCTGTTGTAAAATTTTCCTCAATGGGACATCACTCAATACGACGATAGTGTGCGCGACAAAATAAGCTCGTAATTTTCGCGCTGCAATCACCAAAGCATACGCCAATTTCTCGACATTGAAGTATCTTGATTCAATCTCGCTCAAAGCTTTTGAAACATAATAAATCGGCCTTTGAGCATTTTTCACTTCCCTCACCAATACTGCTGCCACGGCATAATCTGAGGCCGCCAAGTAGACGAACAGCTCCTCCCCTTCCACTGGACTACAAAGCAATGGCGGCTTTCCCAAATAAGTTTTCAGCTGCTCAAAAGCGGCATCACACTCAAGATCCTGTGCAAAGGTCTTCACTCCTTTCAAAACCTTATAAAACGGCAAACATTTCTCACCAATCTTGAAATGAATCTCCCCAAGGCAATGACCCTCCCATTCACCTCCGGATCTCGCGAATAGTTTTGGGAAGCGACATATCTAGCGTAGCTCGAATCTTTTCCGGTTCGCCTCAATCCCGCGCCTAACCAGAAACCTAAAAATTTTACCGCAGCCACCCCAAATGTGCACTTACTAGGGTTCAACTTCATAGAATTCCTTCTCAAGTTTTCAAATGTTTCGCAAGATCCAAAACATGATCATTCTCTCGGTCTTGATCACCATGTCATCAATATATGCTTCCAAGTTACGCCCAATCTCGTGACTTAAAACTTCATTCACCATTCTCTCGATAAGTCGCTCCAAAGATTCTTCAGCCCAAATGGCATCATCTTATAACAAAAATTTCCTTTCGGTGTTCTAAAATCCGTTTTCGCCCTATCCTCCTCGGCCATTTTGATTTGATGATAACCCGAGTATGCATCAATGAAACTAAAAACTCGGTGTCCGGCAATCGAATCAACTAGCTTATCAATCTTGGGGAGTGGGTAGCACTTTGGGGCAAAGGCGGTATTAAGATCTCAGTAAAATCGATGCACATCCTCCACTTCTTGTTCGACTTCAAAACCATAACCGGGCATGCTAACCAAATGGGATATTGAATTTTCTCAATGATTCCCGCCTTCATAAGCTTGTCAACCTCCTCCAATACCGCCCTCTCTTTCTCGGGCGACAAATGTCTAACCTTCTGCTTAAATGGTTCAATGTTTGGATCAACATTCAGGCAATGCATGGCGACATTCTCGTCAATGCCTCTCATATCTTCTGGCCGCCATGCGAAAACATCCAAATTCTCCTTCAAAAACTCCACCAAACGTTCCCGCTCGTCTCGAAACAATTGTTTTCCAATCTTAATCTTTTGCTCTGGGAAGTAACAATTAATTTCTATCTCCTCTAACTCTTCATCGGCTTGGATATCAGGCTCATCCCGCGTCTGTAAGGTTTCCACCTCAATCCTTTTTCGCTTCCTGGTAACTAAGCTCTTGGGGGGAACAAACTTCCTGGGATCCACAAACTCGTTTCCTGTAGGTCGCCCCTCAGGATCTTCCACTTCAATCATTTCACAATCTTCTTCAGATTCACTGTCGATAGCCTCTTCAAACACAATCTCCTCTATTCTTGGCTCACCCATTTCTACAAAATGAACCAATCTAGCATAGCTCCATTTTGATGTTGAATTCAAAATATCCATCCCCAAATCAACCTCGCCATCGACTTCCTTACTAGAGCACATCGGCGGAAAACCCATATCAGCTATCTCGACTCGACTATTGCTTGGGATCTCACTTGCTCCTGCAAGAATCATTGTCGTGCCATTCCTCATACTTTCAGTTTCCACCCATTCAACGTTCTCATCAACCGCCTCAATCACATTGATCCTCAATGGGCGAGAATCTGATTTTATTGTCAGCGAGCTGGTAGACGCTCTTTTCGCTTTCATCATCTCCTTCTTCTTTCTAGCCACAGTAATTGCTTCACTCTTTAAACAACCCACCCCTCTGGAAGTCGGATACTTCACCCTCTGATGTGGGATGGAAAGCACCATCTCAAAACTTAGCATGAAAGGAATCCCAACAATGGCATTGTAAGGGGAAACCAGATCAATCACCATAAACTCCACATTCTCGCTTCTCGCCATTTCCCCCTCACCAATCTCTACCTCCAACATAATTGTTCCCTTCACCTTTACTGAGTGATTCGTAAATCCTTCTAAAAATCCTTTATAAGGAACCAAGTTCGCATCCGTATAATTCATCCTCTTAAAGGCATTATAATACAAAACATTCCTGGCCCCCGAGTCCACCATCACCCTCCGAACCACGCTACTCCCCGGACAAATAGTTATAATAATTGGCTGGCTTCCATGATTCTTTGTCGCCGCCAATTCGCTTCTTGAAAAGCTAATCACCCTATCCTCACTGGCGACAAACTTTGGGATATCAAAACTGTGCGACAACATCATAATCTGATTATCTAACTGGGCCACGCTGGGCAAAGGATCTTGAATAACATCAACAACATTTCGCTCGCGGGTTCTCTCTGTCGAACCCCTTCATCTCGCCCGACCTCTTGCTCCGTATACTGCTTGAACCTACCCCGTTAATTTCTCCTTGAATAACCCTTCTCAAATTGAAGCAATCCTCCGTCACATGACCCTTGTCTTTATGATACTCGCAGTAACTGTTCTGATCTCTGGCCATATAAGATCCTTCCTCAATAGAATATGGCGCGGGCAAGTCCTCCTTTCTCAAGATCTTGCTACGGTGGTATTCAATCTGTCATATTTGAAAACCTTTCCCTCTCTCCTACCACCACCTCGACCTGCTCCACCACTCCCAGCTCTATTCCCGCTGCGACCTCCCTGGCCACCTCTGATATCATCTTTCACCACTTCAATTCTTTCCTTCGCCGTTTTTTTCTTTCCCGCAGCTTGGACTGCCGGCGACTTCACTGCAGCCTTCCTTTCCACCACTACAATATGCCCTTACTCTCTCATACAACTCGCCCGTTGTCTTGGGCAATCTCATACAAAATTCTTGCTTGAAGAATCCAGGCACCAAACTCGCGTTAAACAACATAATGATCTCGCTTTGGGTTATATCGGCAATACGATTTGCAACACCCATAAACCTGTCCGTATATGCAGATATATCTTCTCCTTCTCGCTGCCTAAAACCAAACAACTCGGCCATCTGCACGGGCTGATCTCCTGAACCACTGAATCTCACCAAGAACTTAGTCTTAAGATCCTGATAGCCAAGTACGGATTCCGCTGGCTGGGCCAAAAACCATTCCAGGGCATGATCGGCCAGGGTGCTCGCAAATGCTTTACAAATTACTGCTTCATTTTCAGTCAGAAGCGACAAAGTAACTTCAAACCCGCCAATGTGAGTGTTCGCCCTTGTATTCCCCGAATAACTTGACAAGTGTGGCATGCGAAATAATGGGTCCGGAGCGGCAACTTGAACACTTTTTACAAATGGTGCCAGATAAGAACCCTTTATTTCCTCAACCTTGGTCCCCGCTTTCAGCTCTTTGATCGTTTTAGCCATCTCCGCCATTTCAGCCTTTCCACTTACTTTCTTCCTCTTTCTTACTTTTCTCCAACTCTGCGGCCTTGGTCATCTCATCGGCCTTTAAAGCCTCGGCTATTTTAAGCGCTTCTGCAACCCTATTTGCCTCAACAGTTTTCTTCGCCTTTTCTCTTTCTTTTTCTCGATCCCGCCTCTCACGGCGCCTGCGATCTCGATCGCGGGGAGACTCTTCGCGAACTCTCCCGGATTGCCTTTACCTTTGCCATTTCTCTTCTACATAAGTCCCATCATCTCCGAATATCTTGAATGGCTAGGAACATAATCCCTATCTGCTGTTGATCCCTCCTCACTTTCATATTCATAATAATAGGAATCATCTCGCGAATTCCCGGATTTGTGATAGATTCTCATCCTTCTTCCTTCTACACGGTCTGGGTGCTTTCTCTTTCCTGTGGCATCATCGCCCGGCCTTTGCGCATCTCGCCCAACTTGATGTTGCTCTCTCCTTTGAGGGTGGCGTATCTTTATTTCGCCTGCTGTCTCTCTGCGCCACACTCTGACTAACTTCTCTATCTTCCCTATTATCCCTTCCCGCTGACATCTCAAGCGGGATCTCCGTTGGAGCGTGACCCATCTTTCTCAATCTTGCGTTATTCGCGAGAACCTTCATAAACATCTCATTTTCCTTCCTTAACTCATCGCCCGCCACGCTCTGCCTCACCGTACATGGAAGGGACGGGGTCCCGCGCTCCAGCCTTTCCCTTATTTCTTTCAACCCGCTCTCTTTCTTCCCGCCTTCTAGTACTCCCGATTGCCGAGTCGGCCTCGAGAGGTCTCGTATATCTCCCTCTCGCGCAGCCTCCCGACCTGCTCCCGCGGGCATCCTTCTGGTTTGGGGTCTGTCACCGGATTCGGGCACCCTTTGCTCGAGTATCTTTTTCCTGTACCATCCTGGCTACTTTCTGGGCTTATAATACCAATACTTATCAGACCACACACCAACCAACACTTACAAAGAAGCTAAGGTGCGCATTTGGGCTTCAAAAACATATACTTCATAGCAAACCCTAACTCCTTTCTCCCTTCAAAATGAGCACGAAATCGCCTATCAACAACCACTCAATCAAACGGAGAAGATTTTCGTGTCCCGCAATCGGAACCAACTCGATGCCGCCACATGAAATCTTTATGGTTGCACAGGACTAAAAATGGTGGATACTTCGGCCGCTTCTCCTTTGATCGGCTTCCTACACACATACAAGAACGTAAGCTAGGCCGCGTGGGTGTCTCCCATGAACCCCCTCCGGTGTGAGAGTAAGATTAGTAGCTCAAATCACAAGAAAACAAAGGAAACCTAGAGAGAGATAGAGCCGAGAGAGGAGTGAGAGTGTTACCCGCAAATGAAATATCTTCCTCTAGTTATACCTCTAAGCCCCCATGTGCCTTGCACATGGGGGACACTGGTCAATCATCCACAGGGGTCTCCAACCACCTTTTACTTAGTGAGATTTCACCATTGGGCTTGTCAAATCAAGCTACGCTTAGTCGCTTTTTGCAATGACGGGATAAAGTGGTCTCAAATCGCGAGCGACAACCAATAACCCACTGGTTATGCCAACTCCGCGACCTAACCTAGTGAAGTCGCCCCCACTGATTCCCGCCATATCGTTCCATCATAAGTCTATCTCTCCGGAGTGTTTGTCTTGTCGTACTTACTCTCGGGCCACTAGGCGGGATCACCCTTTCTCGCACCAACGTTCTCGCCGCTGAGGCCCTTACCCTTACTTGCTAGGCCTATAATAACTGACATTGGACCCATAAACCCTTTTAGGCCCAATCCAAATTTTCTATATCGCATCAGGTCTCTTCTAGTGGTCGACTTTATAAAAGACTAGTAAAAGCCCGTGTATAAGAACATGTTTTTTTTTTTTTTTTTTAAGAATTTTTTTTTTTAAGGATAAAATGGAAAAGAGACAACTTAGTGAGAATAAAATGAAAAATTTGACATTTATAACTGTGCATAGAACTGTTCATGACATGATACCATTTATACTATAGATAAGTGGAAAAGGGTTGTACGAGCTCATTCAAGTGGAGCGCTTGGTCAACTTAGAGAGCATCATCAGTTTAGTTATTTCTATCAAGTGGAGCGCTTGGTCAACTTAGAGAGCATCATCAGTTTAGTTATTTCTATCGACACCGCTTATGTGCAATACAGACGGGAGGTGAACTATAGTCACACAAGTTTTTCCTGTAGCATGACTTTGGTAGTAAAGTGTTTTTCTGTCCCTTGTACTATGATCACAACATCTATTTGACATTTGTACTAGTGTGAAACAATAAATGTATAATGTGTACTATAGACTTATTAGCAAAATTAATTAAAATATTGTTTACTCGTTAATTTTTTCTAACGAGCGTTAATAACTTAATAGAAAGTTAAATTGAAATTTTCAAATTCAACCCTATTGTTAAAATATGTTAAAAATCCAATTACTAGACTCAAGATCATATTCATAAATTGAAAAGGTTAAGTTTAAAATAAAGAACACCCCAAAAATTGTTTCTCAAATTATTTTCGGCCGTTCCCCATCCTCCTACATAATTTCCGATTATCTCCTCTTCTTTCCCAAAATAAGCTCCCTCCTTCTCCATGATTTTCTGGCTAGCGCTAAACTGAGTTGCTAATTCCCAAATTGAAATGGAGTGATAGACCAAAACCTACAACCCAAATCAATACCTCTATATAGCATCCCAAAATTGCTTCTCAAATCAAATCCAAAATTGTTTCTCAATTCATTGACAAATTGTAGCAACGGGCTACCAGTTTTCCCTACAAAGCTATTCGGTCCAGAAATTGGGTACAAAACTTGGTAGTGGGTGTGAGCGAGAAAGTCAGTTTGTGGGAGTAGAAGAAGAAACATCCACACGGAAGAAGCAGACGGCGGTTTGTATAAAATAAGAAACAGATCGGAATTGGGTTATTGTTGTTCGGGTGTGTTTGCGCAGGGGCAGATCCAGATTTTGGAACCGCATGGGCTTTGTATTTAAAAAATATTGTAAACAATAATAACAGTGAAAAATAACTTCATATATATAAAAAAAAAAAGTTACACACATGTTGGGTTATTGTTGAAGGATAGGTTTCTGAGAATTCCGCGGATTGTTATGCTGACCAAATGGATTATGGAAGCAATCTTGAAGAGTTTCCCGAGTACTTCTCTATTTATGTCAAGGAGATGAACCAAGTAAGATGACAAGGCGGAAACGATTTGGAGCAGCACATGCATGCATATAAAAATTCTTTTTTGTCATGAATGCACTTGATTTCATTTGTCTTACCAAGTAAGGAAAACTGGGTTCTTCCTTTGGTTAGATTAATGTAAAATGAAATGAGATTGATATTGATATTGTTGGTGACATGTATAATTGGACTTCTATAACAATTAGTATGTCTCACTGCTAAATGTACGTATTTCGGCACCCCTACAGGAAAAAAACTGGTCTCGAATGTTGTGATTGGTATGCGCGATTGCTGAACTTTACCGAAAACTTGTTACTGACATGGCTGAATCTCTTCCACAGATAATGAGGAGTTACAAACCGTTCCCTGCTCATCAACTGCAGTCTCGGCTACTCCCTGATGAATCTTTCTCAAACACCTCGACGTCTTCTTGCAGTAAGCAACTTTCTTCCTAGTTAGTCACAAATATTCTCTTGTTTCTAGTAGTAGTTCTAATTCTCGGATCCAACTAGGGCAAAAGCTATTGCATTAATCATTTGCTCCACCTCTACATCAACATTCTCATACTCGTCCTCCCTTTCTACTCGATTTTGCCCAACTCCAGCTTTCTCAGGTAGAACCAAACACCTGCAGAGGGGACATGTAGGAGGATCATGAATAACTAGCCACTTATCAATGCAATCCACGTGGAAGGAATGTTTGCAACTCAGCTCTCGCATCTCCTCCCCTTCCGTATATTCTGACACACAAATTGCACACTCGTCAGAATCTTGCATCAACTCCTTCTCGAGAGTGTATCTTGATGTGCTATTTTCTATTGATTTCAGGTACTTGTTCGACGTTAAACGTTCGTACGTATCGCAGAAATTTAGAACAGCTAGTTGTGTTGATCTAAGCACTTCAGGAAGGAATGTCGACCAGAATTCAGTCAAAGCGCTCATATTTTAGGCTTTGTAGTTACTATAGAGATATGAAAATTATGTAAAGCTGAATCCTTTTCTTGTGTATTTATATGTAATGGGTAATTTTGGTTCATTGAGGATGTAATGTTTTTAAGGTTATTTGTTTGGATTAATGTTTTTTTTTGTTCATTGAATACTTAGGTTAAGGATGTAAGAAGCTGGAAATAAAAATCCATTGAACAATGTACAATAAGTCTGCCTACTATTTACCTTACACTCTTATTTTCATAAATTCATTCCCATTTGTGTCAGTTTTACGGTTGGATTACTCCATCCGGTCCCACCCATAATAAAATAAATGTCACATACTCACTCTGCCTCGTTAAAAACTTCACCTTTTACCTAAACGAGTGTCCCATTAGAAGTTTTACCTTTCCTAAAATGGTAATAAATGTGGGCCCCATTTGACAACTCCACTCATTTTTTCCTCTCACATACTCCCTCCGTCCCGCTCGAAGCTTCACCTTTTACCCAAATGGGTGTCCCGGTAGAAGTTTCACCTTTCCTAAAATGGTAATAAATGTGAGCCCCATTTGTCAACCCCACTCACTTTTTCCTCTCACATACTCCCTCCGTACCGCTAGAAGTGTCACTTTTTATCCAAAATGGCGTCCCGTTTGAAGCGTCACCTTTCCTAAAAAGAAAATATTTTATTAATATTCTATTATCCCATCCACTATTCCCTCCACTAATTCTCTCTCCTCTACATTCACAACACTTTTTAAATTCACTATTTCCTCCACTAATTCTCTCTCCTATTTTCAAATTACACTCACAACATTTTTTCTTCCCACTTTTTTTCTTAATTTGCATGTCGGGCTAAAAATGGTGACGCTTCTGCCGGGACGGAGGGAGTACTTAAATTGTGGGGCCCACTTGTCATATCCACTAACTTTTTCCCTCACATATTTAAATTGTGGGCTCCACTTGTCATATCCACTTACTTCTTTCCTCTCACAACCCTTCTCCCACTCATCACTTTTCTTAATTTACGCGTTTCACGAAAATGGTGAAGCATCAGGCGGGACGGAGGGAGTACTTAAATTGTGGGGCCCACGTGTCATATCCACTATATTTTTTCTCACATATTTAAATTGTGGACCCCACTTGTCAAACCTATTCACTTCTTCCCTCTCACAACTCATTTCCCACTCATTACTTTTCTTAATTCTTGTGTCACTCCCAAAATGGTGAAGCTTCTAGCGGAACGGAGTGAGTATATATTTATTTCGATTTGACCCAAAATAAATAGCTTATTAATAATTATGGATGTAGTCTAAGGCTCCGTTTGTTTAGGGAAATATTTTTTGGAAAATGAAAATATTTTTTGGAATATGACATTTGGTTGTTTGGTAAATACGAAAAATATTTTCTATAAAACATTTTAATATGAGTAATTTTTTATTTTTTTTATTTCCCAGGCAAGAAAGTTGATAAAAAAATTAATATTTTTTTATGAGCAAAAAGAAAATTGGTGGGGAGAGAGGAAGGGGTTGTAGGGGCGGCAGAAGAGTTGATAAAACAATTAATATGGGCAAAAAAATATGACGGGGGAGGGGGGTTAGATGGGCGACATGAGAGTTGATAAAAAATAATATAAGCAAAAAAAAAATTGACGGGGGTGGGTGGGGGTTAGGGGAGGGAGTCTGAGGTGGGGGTGTATTGGGGGCGGTGGTGGGGTTTGGGGGTGATGGTTTTAATAAATTTCGAAAAATGTTTTGATGAGGAGAAATTTGGAAAACATTTTTTATAGGAAATAAACATATTTTTCATTGATAGAAAAAAAAATTTCGTTGACCTTATTTTTCAATGATTACCGACACTGAAAAATGAGAAAAATATTTTTGAAAAATATTTTCTTCCAAACAAACGAAGTTTAAGTGATAATTAATTAAAATATAACATTTATTA